>JACGTJ010004028.1:3367-44158 GCA_014858695.1 Chrysomya rufifacies | reverse complement strand
TTCAATTCTAGTTCAGTTCTATTTCAATTCTAGTTATAGTTCATTCATTTTAGTTCTATTTGGATTTTACTATAGTTCAGCTTCAGTTCTATTTCAATACAAGACAAATCGTTTAAATTTTAAACCGAATTAAAGCGATCTACTTTGCGTAAACTTTTACTTTCTTGTTCTGTTTATGCATCTTAACTTTAACTTAACTTTCAAACTCCACCAACACACTTCCTTCTACTTTTATATTAGTTTTATTATTTCCCATGAAAAAAAAACAAGTAAAATACCAAGTAAAAAAATTATTAATTATTTTAAAAATTATTTAAAACAAAAAAGTTTTAAACTCAAAAATAAAAAGAAAGAAAAGAAAACAGCGTCATTATCCTATTTTCCACTTCCCTTTAATTTAGAATTTTTATTTGTTTGATGAGAAACGGATAGAAGACGACAGCAACAATAACATTGATAAGCAAAACATCAACAACGGCAACAACCGTAATAATGATGATGAAGATGATGGTAATAATGCTGGTGACAATGACGTTCACTGCAATAATCAAATGATCATTGATGATGAAGCTAATTGTAACGACGAAAAACAAGATATAAAACTCCAAAATTCAAATGACTTGGAGGAAAATCATCATAAAAACAGCGACAATAATATCAATATCAACATCAACACAAACACCATCAAAGATAATGCACCACAACAACAACAAGATGATCTCGAATTTACAAATGAAAACCCCTTAGAAACTAAGGATCATCACGATAATGATGATATAAATTTCAATTATAATACTTTAGAAGTAAGAAGTATTACACCATTGGATTTAATGGATCATAATACTAACGAAGTTGTTAATGTTGAAGACCAATATCATTTTCAAGAATATGAAGATCAATTACGATTATTAATAGATAATGATGATGTCGAAGATGAAGAAATGCAAAATATGGATTCTTGCAGTTCGGAAACGACTGGTACCACTGTAATTAGTAATGCCTATTGTTTGTCACCAAATTCAGCACAATTAAATAATGTACAATCTCCTACGACCCGCATATTACTTTCAAACTCCACAGCTACAGCTTTAGGAGATGCAACAGATGATTTTGAATTTAACGATGACTTTTTAGATAATCTATAACATTTGGAATATTTAAAATATGTGCGTTTTCTTACGATTTTATGATGGTACTACTGATGGTTGGAATATTCTAGCCATTCAACAATACCACTACAACTACCTTTTACAAACACAAAAACAAATTTATTTTTATTTAAAAAAATGCTAACAAACGAAAAATTAGTACATTCTAAAACACACAAGTATTTAAAGCCGGTCGGGCTTTAAATATTATATATAAAAAGTTTTTTTTTTTTTTTTTGCAAACTGGAAGAAATATAAGGAGTTTTTGTTTAAAGAATGAATATTATTTAAAAAAGCAAATACTGGTTTAACCATAATTTACACTTAAAGTGACAAAATATTTATTCTTTAACAACTCCCTACAAACTCAAGAACAACAACACCAAAAGATGCAGTAACCGCAGCAGTAACAATAGCCACCAGAATTATTGTAACCAAAAAATCCAATATTAATTCTTAAAGAATTATTGGATCTTGTTGATTTGAATTAATGATACATAAATTAATGACGAGAATGATGATGATAATGATGATGCATTTATAAAATTTGATGTGATATACTTATGATTGATATATGTATGTATGTACTTTATACATATGGTGATGATTTGTGATTGATGCTTTCTTGTAGTAGTCGTTTCAAGTTAATAAGAATCAAAATGGCTTATCTATCTATAGGTAATTTCATTTTTGTTTTATTTTAATTTGTTTACAATTCATTATTTAAAAACTATTATTTTTTGGTATCTTTAGGTTAATACAATTAATATTCTTTTCTTTTTTTTCTAATTTTTAATAACACTAGTTTTACTTAAACTTTTAAAACGCACTGTTAAAATGTATAAAATAAATACTTTTTGTTTTAAGTGGTGCTGTATACAATTTAAATTACATTATAAATTTTCTGTTAGTTTGTTGAAATATGAAAGTCTTGTTGAGTTTAACATGTTTAACACTGTTAAGGATTCCGAAGTTACTCTTTATGTTGACAATCAGGCTGCTCTTTAGACTAATGGTACATTTTTTATAAAATCTATGCTGTTGTATAGGAGACGTTGTCGGCAATGTGATTGACAATGAATTAGCAAAACTAGATTTAAAGTAAGATATCGCGAATTGTTTAAACGATATTAGACAACCGCAAAATTTTTTCTTTGGAAGATGGGGAAACAAATCCTGGATACATCCAATCATGAATGAAGTAGCCTAATAGACTGCAAAGTCCTAAGAAAAATTTAGACAGCCCAGACAATGCTAAGCCAAATTCCCATCTAAGTATGGCTTAGATAGGCTTATATATGTTTCCAATTCCTAGACGATTCAGGAAACAGAATCTCATAATATTAGAGGATTTGTGCCAGGTTTAGATTTGTCATTTGAACACAAATGCGAGAGAGTAAACTTCTTCTTAAAAGGATGAAGGTGGAGTTTAGGGATCCTTCCCTAACTTAGCTATCATACAAACTACCTTGAACCAATTTTCGTCCCACCTTACAATAATCCATCATTATCCTAAATGCAACCAGTTTGGATTTAGTAATAACTGTACCAATAGTCTTAAGTACAGTCTTACTACTTACAGAGCGTTTGATATATACAACCATTAATTAGTCTTTAAGATCTCCTGGCCAATCTTTCCAACTTGGAAATATTCTGTCCGGAATCACACAAAAATCATGCTGCGAAACTGACTTGATCTCTACAGCACTTTTGTTGTTACACCCAAACTCAAACTACAGTGACCCACACCATTCGAACTTAGTAGACATAATTCATTCGATCTCACTAAGTTCCTTAATGCTATTCATACCGTAAACATTTCAAGAAGTAGTACTATCATGCTATGTATCAAGTGCAGCTAAAGGTGTACGTTTTCAGCACTCATAATGCCAAGTGAAGTCTTAGGCATGATATCTCTTTGGCTATTGCGGTTTAATGCTTGCTACCAGACAAAACATACATAAGTAAGGATATGGAGCAAAATCGAAGTCTATATCCTATTTACTACCTTCCGTTTGAGCCACTAATTATTTCCAATGGAGTTTCTAAAAGTATGATAAGCATTGAAACCCCTTTTGAGTCTTACCTTCTAGTTTCTCTTCTCTGCTTTATTCCATCTAGTAATGCCAATTGTATAAAGGATAGTGGATAATAATTCCGTAAGCTATTTCATATAGTGAATATTATTAATCCATGTCATATAGTTCCACTGCCTTACGGACATGACAGATATACCGAGCACAATTCCAATTCCTTCTAAAAGAAACATGTATCAGAAATTAACTTAGATGCTAAAAAAATATGAAAATATTTAAAATTAAAATAAATTTATCTGTTAAATATGTACTATTTATTTGTACAGATTCACGTATTAGATAATCAAATTTATCTGGGAACAGCACTGTAAATAAAATGTATTTAGTTTAATATTTCAAAACCAATATTTTTACAGTGCGCTTTTAAAACAGAATTTCTTTGAACCAACTAAAATTTAAATTAAAACAACAAAATTTTATAGAATTTAGAATATTCAGCTACAAGACACCTGGACAATTTGTGTATTTTTTCCGTTTTTTCGTATTTTTATTATAATTGCAGATCATAAGTGAGGCACGTGAACAGCGTCAACGTGACTGGGAAGATGAAGAAGAAAATGAAATGGATCGTGGCAGACAGAAAAAAGTTAAAGTGCCTAAAGATCCATATGCTACAACAAGAACACCCGGTTATAATCCATTCCAAGAGCAAGAAAATCAAAAACGTTGGAAACGTTATCATCATGGCGGTGGTGGTGGAAGCTATCGTCACAATTTTCAACGCAACAAATTTAAATTTCAACGTTTTCAACATAAATTCCCTAAGAAAAATATGAATGGTGGTAATGGTAGTAGCAATAGCAATAATGGTGGTATATTAAATGTTAATAGACGTAATGATTCTTAACCACCAATACCAACACCACTAACACTACCACAACAACAAAAACCAATCATAATAATAATGAAATATAAAAAAAGATGATGAAATTACATATTTAAACTTATGCTTTTTTTATTATATATAAATAACAGTTTTTTTTAACTACTTTACTATATTCAATTTTTAATTTTAAGTTTTTTTTTATAATAAATTTAATTCTATTGTAAATGTTTAAATAGCCGAAAGAAAAAATATTGAAAAAGAAAAAGATGAAATGTTTTTTTTTTTTTTTTTTTTTTTTTTTTTGTAAAAAAAAAAAAAAAGAAAAGTTTATAGTGGATGTTAAAAAAAAGAAGATATTTTTCAAACAAAATGCACAGAAATAAATAAGATTTTAATTCATTTTGTTAAATAATTTTTAACATTATTATTAAATATAAAAACATTTATATCATGAATTCCAACAAAGAACACTAGCATTTTTTTCCAAATGTGTTTTAGTTATAGCTAATTTTGGTCATGCATATACTCAAGCCGTTTCATTCATATCTAATTTGGTTTATTAAAATTTAAGGATTTTTTGAATTTTTTTCCGAAAATAGTAAAAATTTTCAACTTTAAGTTGTCAAAAGTATCCAACTTTAAACAACAAACTTCATTATTTATTAACCTATATTCATGATTCAAAATTCTTTTAATATATGAAGCCCTCTTCTATAATCTTTTGTGAATATGAGTACCATTTCAAAGTAAAGATGTATTGAAAATAATAAAAATCATGATTCAAAATTCTTGTAATATTTGAACTCCTAAGCTTTAGATTATTGTAAATTTGATTACAATTTCAAAGTAAAAAATCACTTTGATTTATTATGATTCTTTTGATATAATAAAATCTCTTCTACTCAATACAAATTGCTGTATTAGTAGAAGAGATTAAGTCTTTAAATCCTTAAAATCCCAATATGTACTACCGACTTATGGCCATTTGAATGCAAACATTAGGAATATAACTTTGCTATTAGAATTACCAGACCAGATGAGGATAAAAATATAAAGAAAGATGAGCTGAAGTTTTGAAATTATATATATTTTTTAATTACTAATTGCTTTTTTTTACTAATTGCTAAAGTTTAAAATAAATTAAAAAAATGCAAATCATGAATAAAACTAAATTTTCGAATTTCCACAAAATAAATAAAAACGGATATAACAAATTGGCTTGTTAGTGTATATGCATCTAAAAAAACAGTGTACTTATAGAAAGGAAATGTTTATAACTTGAGAACGTCAACATAAATTTGTTTACATTTTCGAGTTATAGTCATGTTTACGTTTTCGAAAGACATTTGAATATTCACAAAATCCAAATTTGTTTTACTATATTCCTACATTAAGAACAAAATAGGGAATAATTTAATGTTTTTATTATAGATACAAAAAAATATATCATTCAAAAACGTAAACTCATCTAGTAAAAGTTCACTGTATTTGTTATATATAAAAATATCTGGTGGAATTAATGATATAAAATTTAACTTTATAGTAATGATTTAATTTCTTTTTTTTAATAATTATAACGATTTTTAATAATAATATGAAATATTTGCATATACAGAACATATACTTAAGATTTTTTTCTTTTTTTTTAAACTTTAAATCATAAATTGACTTTTTGTTATATTTTTATTATTATTAATAGATATTGCATTAAGTGTGTTTTTTTTATTATTATTATTTTAAATTAATTTTAATATTTTTTTCTCCTTTTTTACTTTATCATGTTAAACATTATTTTTAATTATAGAAAGAAAAAATAATTCAATATAAATATGAATAAAAACAAAATATTATACAAACTTTTTTTTAAACAAATAGTTAAATTCATATATCTATAAATTTACCAAACAATAAAATAATTTCAAATTTGAAAAATGGCAGCAAGCAGCATGATGTTTCTTTTTATTTAATTTCTAAAATATTTAAAAATTAATTAATTTTTTTTTTTATTTTATAACAATTTTCTTTCCCTTACTATAAATATTATATACAACTGTGAATTTTCCTATTTAAAAACAGAAAAATATATATAAAATAAATACATTACAAAACAACAACAGAAAATACATATTATTTAAAAAAAAAAAAACTGCGTTTTATCAACGCTTAAATCATTTTTTATATATTTATAAGTTTAGTTTATAAGTTTTTTTTTTTTGTATATAAATAAAATATATATTATTATTATTATTAGTAATAATAGCAGAAGTAAAACACAATTAAAATCTTAATTAATAACTACAACAACAAGAAAAATATATATTTATATATTAAATAAAAAAAATAATAAATTATAAATAGTTGAAAATCAAATTTATTTATTTATTATTTTAGAAGCAATCAATTTCTAATTTAATATTAATATTTTTTTTTTAAATTTAATTTGTGCATTCTTTTTAACAAATTTGTAAAATATTAAATAAAAAATTCTGATTTCCTTTTTCCGATAGCATTTGTTAGTATACTATACTATATACCTATGTTCTTATAAGGAGTATAAAGCCTCAACAAATCTTCGCCATTTCGGAGCAGTCTGCTTTATATATCTTTTGGTTTCATTAATCGTTAACTGTTTAAGATGAGCAGTGGATAAGACTACAGCAATCAATTCTGGTTTTAGAAAACAGTATTTAATTCTGGTCGCACCTTCAAACAGAATTGTTATAATATGTTTATATAGCAAACCGTTTATTCCAAATCATATACATACTTACTTCACGAATAGTTTCTCCGCTATCGATTCTATATATCTACAACGTAAATTCATCATGATTGTAGATATGTTAGGGCATACTATGCCCTAACTTCTCTGAGATGTCCATAAAACCAGTTAGGCTACATGACTTAGTTAAGGACGTCACAAAAGTCATTGCCGGGGAAATGGATAGTTTCTCCGCTATCGATTCTATATATCTACACCGTAAATTCACCAAGATTGCACACATGTTAGGGCATGCTATGCCCTAACTTCTCTTAGATGTCCATAAAACCAGTTAGGCTATATGACTTAGTTAAGGTTGTCACAAAAGTCATTGCCGGGGAAATACTTGGTCATAGATCGTTAGGGCATGCTATGCCCTAATTTCTCTGAGACGTCCATAAAACCAGTTAGGCTACATGACTTAGATGAGGGAAATACTTGGTCATAGATCTTTAGGGCATGCTATGCCCTAACTTCTCTAAGATGTCCATAAAACCAGTTAGGCTACATGACTTAAATGAGGATGTCACAAAAGCCGGGGAAATCCTTGGTCATAGATCGGAAGTTGTTAGATGATTGAGCAGAACAATAGAGATATCATGCTGACCATTCCCAAACGAATGTTATTCAGAAGTTTTTCACGTTTATAAAAGGTTGCATTTCCCAATCGTCAATAATACATTATTCCAAAGAATCTTTTCCTGTGTAGCAAGGTTTTTCCGTGTTATGACCATTTGAAGTGTTAATGTTTTACTTCAAATTACATAAAATATATTACAGTATTTTTACACCCTACAGTACCATAGGTGAAAAGGGTATAATGCATACTTAAGACAACCGTTTTCATGCAGCAGAATGACCCGAGTATAATATCTTGATAAAATTTGGTACAGATTATAGGAAAGGAGCCTATTGAAATAATTGGTTATTTTATCGGCCTATTTTTTACCTAATCCTATTACACAATCGGTTCAAATGTGATTATTACTTCCATATATATCCCACTTCCGCATATAATAATAAGTGACAGATGTTTAAAAGCGTAGATCATTTAAATTGATTTCAATTGCGACGAAAATTTATTTTAATATCCTTTTTAATTTGATATATAATTTGAACTTCTAATAAATCTTTACGTCCTTAAATTTTATTTAAATTATTTGTTAAAGCATAAGATGCATTTTTTCCAATTTAAATTTCTTTAACTAATAACATCAAAATTTTATTTTGTCTTACCTAAAAAAAATAAATATAAATAAATAACTTGTTAAATTAACATAAAAAATTATATAATAATTATTTGTAAATAATAATAAATCAATACTATAATATAATTATAAACTTTGTAAGTATAATATTAAAAAAATAAGAAATTTAAAACAAAAATACATATGCAAAGAAAAAAACACAAATCAAATTTGCTGATTTAATAAACAAAAAATATATATAAATAACTTAAATAAAAATAATCAATTACTTTTTATTATTGCAAAATTATTAAACGCAAATTGTATAATTTAACTAACAATTAATGATGCATTACATTAAATGGGTAATATTTATAAATAATAATAATTAATAATTATAATAAAACTATTAACAATTATGAAAATAATAAGCAACAAAAGTAAAATTGATGTATGTGAATAAATGGAAGATGAATAACAAAAATAATATTAAATAATATATACATAAATTTAAAAAATAAAATATATATTTTAAAGACACAATTGAGGTGTTTATTAAAGTTGTTTTATTGGCCTGAAAAAAATGTACAAAAACTGATTAAAGCCTTACAGTCATCAATTAAAAAAGAAACAAGTAAGAATATACGGCTATGTCGAATGTCTTTCACTTAAGTTGGCTAACACAAAAAATCCTCCAAAAATAGCCTATTCCATTCCCCCTTCATAAACGACATACCAACCGACGAGCCCACGATTCAGAATATATATACTTTATGGGGTCTCAGATCAAAAATGTGGAAATTACAAACGGAATGACAAACTTATATATACTATAAGTGAAGGGTATAAAAACAAGTAAGAACGTTATATTTGTCTTTATATGTTTTTCCATTCAAATTTAAAATCAGGACAAGTTTTGCTTAATAAAATGGTTTTTTACATATTTAGGTTTTTTGAAGCATCGTGCTTAAATTACCTTTAAACACTTAATCGACCATTATAATATGCATTAATTTTAATCAACAATTTTTTTTTTAACTTTTAAAATGTCACTGTAATCGATGCTTACCGGGCTTCTTCTTTGCTTAATATTGTGCTTATTTTGCTATTTTTGCCCTATTTATAACATATATCATGTTCTAAATTTTTTTATTTCAATGGATGGGCAGGGTACGCTCATTTATTGTGTAAAATATAACTTCTACAATCTGAAGCAGCTTCCAAAATTATTAAATTTATACATTCATTCATTACAAATTTGTAACGTTTTATGTACCAAAATGATGGGAGATCAGGGCTCTTCGAATATCGTGTATCTAAATCATCTTCTTAGTATGTTTTTTTCGATTTAAATTTACGACATATTTTATGTAGAAAATGGTCTAAAACAACTTATTTTTATGGTTGTGCTATCCTACCACCCATTTTCTGTCATTCTTCCCATTATCAAATAGTGCACATAAAAAAACACCTTTATGGGTGGGATCATTTAAAAATTTATACGTATTTTAGTTTTACGATTTTATATGATAAGATTCTTCGAAAAAGCAGATTCAATAGGAGTCCGTAAATGTGAAGCCAAAATAATTTTTTGATGCTGAGAATAAAAACAAACATGTAAGAGTGATATATTTGGTCAAGACCGATCGTATTATACCCAATACAAAGAGTTTTCCGTGTAAAAGAAGATGAAAAAGAACAACAATATACAAAATGTATCGACTACTGGGATATGTATGTGTGTGTTGTAAAACCAAGTACTTTACGAATTGCTATTGATATTCATTGTGTTTATATACTTCATCAAATAAGGTAATTTTACACAGGTTAACCAGTCGATGTTCCAGGAAAGTCTGATGAATTTTGTATATTGAAGGTTGGCATTGGTGGTGTTGGCATTGTCATTACCCTACTGACTTGCCTATTTGAAAAGGGCTTTATGTACACTATAGGAAGATTAGTGCTTGACTTGTGTATTTCCAATTCTGTCGCTTGAATTTTTGGCGATATCTTCTTTTATTTTTTTTTTTAGATTTTTCTCAATCAATTTAACAATTTTAATGTTGGTCAATATCTGAACCTAAAAAATAAAACTAAACCTGTTTTTTACTTAACATTTTATTAAAAATATTAAAATTAATTATTTGAATATTTCTTTCTTATCTGTTTCTTATTCAATTTCCTTCCCTTACTATAAGGATTCTTTTCAAATTTCTTCTTTTTTCTCAAATGTTTCGGCAGACTTTTTAGTGTATTATTTTTATCTTTGCGTGCTTTCTTTTGATTGACTTTTTTGTCCAAACGCTCTTTCATTTTGAAGACTTTACTCTTTTTCAATTGTTTCAAGGTTTTAGTTTTCTTAAAATGGTCTAAATCTTTTTTACTCTTTATATCTTCTAAAGCTAATTTAGGTTTATTTTGCAAAGATTTTTTCTTAGGCCTGGCTTCATTATTATCATCGTCATCCTCGCCATCATCAGAAACAGTTGCTTTACGTTTACGTTTGCTATTAATATCAAAATCCATGCCGGGTATGCAATTAGCTTTTCTTTCTTCATCTTCCTCATCATCGGTATTATTTTCTTCTTGACTTTCTTCCGAATCTTGGCCACGATTTTCTCCCAACATATTACGTTGAGCAGCCAAATCTCCTGTAGTTAATTCTACTATTTTTACCTTAACATCATCATCTTCGTATTCATCTTCATTGGCTTTATCGGCTTCTGTTAGTTCTTTAAGAGGTTCAAAGGATTTTTTCATGTGTTTAACACCATCCTTGATTTCTTGACGTATACGTTTTCGTTCCTCTTTGAGATTACGTTCCAATTCTTCTTTTGCACGTTTACGTCTTTCATTTTTCCTCTTTCGAAAGCCTGTAAGAAATTCTCTGAAATTATAAACATTATTAAAAATTGTTCATAAATATTATGATAAGAAAAAATTACATTCTTTTTTTGGGATCAAATACAATCTCCACTTTCTTTTTGGGAGCCTTTTTACGAGTCATTTTTTGAAATTTCTTAAATGTATGTAAATGTTTTTATTTATGTTTACTTTTTTTTACTTAGCACATGTTACGAACCTGTGGCATGAACTTTTAATTAGTAGCGGCGTCTTACATGTCAAATTACTGTTCATATATAAAAGCTGCTTAATATGATATATGTTTCGTGTCACTTAGCTTTGCTATATATTGTGTCATATAAAATGACATTTAGTAAAAACATTTTGGCGCCTTTAATTTTTTTCAGTAGAGTGTTGTGTGCCAGATAAATATAAATAAATAGAAAATAATATTGCTTATTTAAGCAGTTTTTAGTAATATTATAAAGATTTTAACTAAAATTACATATATTATTTTAAATCATATAAAATGGAAGCAGAACCAGAAAATACAAGTGAACAAAATATTAGCATGGAAGAATTAAAAATGGAGGAAGATGAAAATGTTAAAGAAACATCTTTGGAAGAAGATATATTGGGTGCTCAAAGCCTTTTAATGTCCGAATCAGATGAAGACGACAAGAATAATAGTAATACCAGTAAAAATAAAAGTCCTTTTAAGAAAATCAGCCCTAAACGTACAAAACGTATATTGGACAGTGATGATGAAGAGGAAAATAAGGCACAAACAGAAGCTGAAGCAAAAACAAATGAAGAGAACATATCTATTAATATTAAAAATAAAATATCTGCCTTAATAGATTCAGATAGTGAACAAGATGAAAAGGGAGCATCACAAGAAGTGGAAAGCGAACCACGCAAAAAGGTTTCTACACTAATAGATTCTGGAGAGGAAGAACAGGCTAATGATGGTGATGTATCACAAATAAATTTTAAACAAATTAAACAAGAACTTAAGAAAAACTCCAAAGACCCAAAAAAATCTAAAGAATCTAAATCTAATAAATTAAAAAAAGATAAAAAGAAATCGAACAAAGAAAATAACTCAGATTCAGAAAATTCAGAGTTAGAAGAACCCTCAATAACATCTAAAAAATCTAAGAAAAAAACTAAGAAATCTAAAGGAAGTTATTCTGATTCTGAACATGATAATAATAAAAAAGAATCGGCAAAAATTTCTTCTCTAGTAGATAGTGAATCAGATGCTGGTTCTATATCTGAAGGTGAATTATCGGATTTAGAAACTTCAGCTAGATCGGCAAATTTAGAAGAGAACAATAATAATGAAGGTGATACAATAAAGGGAAAAGAGAAAAAAACTAAAGTTATAAGGGTAATGTGGATACATAAATATATATTTTTTTTAAATAAATTTTGTAGTTATTTAATTATAATTAAAAATTTTAAGGCTTCAGCTAAAAAGGCTTTAGATGAAATGCAAGCTATACAAAGTGAACAACAAAGGTTACATCGTGAAGCTCACATTAGGTATGAAGGAAAGATTTTATATTAATAATTTAGTTTTAATTTAAAATTTATGAAATTTTTTAGTATTCCTTATCATAAACCTAAAAAACATACACTTGATGAGTTCCTTAAAAGACGTACTATTATACAACCAAAAACATCAAGCCCAGTGGCATCTGCTTTAAAATCAAGAAGTCTTAAGATGACCCCGGAGGAATTAGAAGAATATGCGTAAGTTAATTTGTTAACAAATTTCAAATGTAATTTTAAAAAGTTTGTATTGTATAATTTACTTATTTATTTTTATTTAGTAAATTTCACAAAATTAAAAAAAAAAGTTTTTTACTTTAACTAATTAACTAATCAATTTGTAGTAAACTTATGGAGGAACGTGAAAAAGAAGCTACCGAATTTTTTAAATCCGAATCAGAAAGTGAAGAAGAACAGCTTGTTTTCAAGGACAATGCAGGTGTATTAGATAAAGTAGATGAAAATCAACAAGCAACCAATGAAAATATTCCACAAGAAATCAATGACCTACAAAACTTTACAGAAAATCTTCAAAATAATGAAAACACTGAAACTTCCAACGCTAATACTGAACAGACAGTACAATTCCAAGACAACTTAGAAGGTGTACAACTAACTGAAGAAGAACTCGCCGAACTTTTAGCTGAAGAAGAACAAAAAGAAAATCAAGAAGAACAACAAACGGAAATCGAAAAAGATGAAAGACCTTCATCATCTAAAGTTTTAATAACAGAAATTATTGAATTACCCAAATTGGATATGAATACTGTACGTATTAGTCCAGTTAAACAACCCAAACCAAGACCATCTTTAAATATTAAACAATTATTAGCTGAAAAGAATTTACCCGCTAGCCCTTCACTTAGTGGTGATCCTGATAAATTAATAGATTTAGAGACTGGCAATTTAATTGAAAAGAAACCCACGGGTATAGAAAA
Source organism: Chrysomya rufifacies (assembly GCA_014858695.1). Lineage (NCBI taxonomy): Eukaryota > Metazoa > Arthropoda > Insecta > Diptera > Calliphoridae > Chrysomya > Chrysomya rufifacies. The sequence continues at coordinate 30,804 of JACGTJ010004028.1, read as the reverse complement.
TCTAATGAAACGCTTAATGTCCACAGTTAAGGCTAGAAAATCAAAAGGTTCTGAAACTTGTAATATACTAACGGTGGAAAATGGAAAATTGGAAATGTCTAAAGTGAATGTGAGTTTAACAGAAACAAAAGATGTACAAAAAGAACCTAAACCAGGAGCAGCTTATTTTGAATTGAAAAAGAATTTGAAGGAAATTATAAAAAAGAAACGTTTAGAAGAATTGAATAAGAAACAAGAAGATGAATTGGAAAATAGTAAATGTTTGGCAGATGAGGATGACGAGGAGGAAGCGGAGGAGGCAGAAGGTGAAGGAGAAGATGAAATGGAAGTAGAAGAATATGAACCGGAAAATAAAACAAAACAAAAAGTTGTAGTGGTAAGTGCAAACACAATTTGAGCATAGTTGAAGTAAGAAATAATAAAGTTTGAATATAGAATGATTTCATAAACAATAGCCAAAAGTTAAAGCCTAACTGTCAAGTAAGTTCGTATAATAAATTTGTTTAAACAAAGATAATATCAATTTTTTGGTTACTATATTTGTGATATTAGTGTTTTGTTAATCTTCTTTAAAAACAGGTGGATGAAGATGAAAATGCTTTAATAGTAGAAGATGATGAAAATGAAGACGAAGAAGAGGAAGCTGATGATAATATTGTGGAAATCAATAGTGATGAAGATGATGAAGGTGAAGTGGGAAATAAAAAAGCAGCTTATGAAGAAAATGAGGCTGAGGAAGACGAAGACGATGATGAAGAAGAGGAAGAAGATACAGAAACTGACTCAAAATCTCAACGTAAAAATCGTATAATTAAAGCATTTGTTGATTCGGACGATGAACGAGAAGGTGATAATGATGATATTGATTTCCTAAAAACTCAACCTCCAGCGACACAACCTCGTCTCTTTGATACCCAAGCTTCTGAAAAACCCTCAGCAGAAGATGAAGAAAATGAATTATTGGCTTTGTGTTCTGGAACATTCGATGCTACACAAAAACCCAACGATGCCATTGCCTTAATGTCGCAAATTCCTTTAACACTAAACTCGGGAAAACTAGTAAATGATGATGAATTAATGGAGTTATGTTCGGGAACTTTTGACCAACCAATCGAAACACAACAAATCAATAACATTACAGACACTATTACACCTAAGTGCAATAAAATTTTATCGAGTGATGAGGAAAATGACGAAGAACAAAAGCATAAAAATGAAGAAAACAAGCAGCGAGTAAAAAAATTAACTAAGAAACTTAAGAAAAAGAAAGCTAAATTAGGATTTTCTGATGATGAAGAAGAGGAAGACGTGGAGGAGCATCTCGAAGAAGATGACGAAAATGAGGAATTAGATGAAGATATGGTGGTAGCTGATGAAGAACCAGAAACTTTTGTCGATTATGATTCAGAAGAAAATGAGATTTTAGTACAAATGACTAAAAAGGATAAAGTAAAACAGGCACAAAGCTTTTTCGAAAAGGAAGCAGAACTTTCTGAATCGGAATGGGGTAGTGCCGATGAAGATGAAAAGAATCTGGACAACTATGACATTGAATTGGGAGATGAAGATGAATTTGATAAAGAAAAATTGCAAACTGAATTAGGTCAAATTCATGCGTAAGTAATATATTTTATCAAAGTCTATATTACAATATAATTTTCTAAATTTTTATTACACAGGCGCAAAATGTTAGATGAAGATATTCGAGAAGTGCGTAAAATTCAAGAAATGCTTTTTGAAGATGAAGAAAAAGATGGCGTAGGACGTCAAAGAACATTTAAATGGAAAAATGCTGAAAGTGGGTTCAGTTTAGATGACAGTCGACCATTAGACGAAAATGTTGAAGGTCAGAATGGTGATAGTGGTGATGAAATAAATGAACACCAATGGCGTAAAATACGTTATGAACGTGAACAATTTCTCAAGGAACATGGACTTAAACCAGATTCACAAGATACATCAACAGTATTGCCCAATACAACACTTCCCAACCTAAACACAACAGTAGCCTCCAGCAGTAACAATACAATAGCAACGAAAAAACTACAGATTATAACAGCCAAGAAAACTTCAGTCTCAGCAAGTTCAGATGCTAAAAAAGCCACACCTTTTCTTATATCCAAAGGTCTATCTGGTATGCCCAAGAAAAGTGTTCGTGGTTCATTTTTAATACGTGACAAAGAAACGCTTAATAAGTTAGCTGGTCTTACAAAAGGTGCGTCTTCCATAGCTGCCTCTGATATGGATGATACAGCTGGTACTGTGTCCATAAAGAGTATTAAGCCAAAGAATTTTGTCTTTGCCACTCTGACAGAGGAAGAGCATGAAAATCTTAAACGTAAAGCAGATGATTTATTGAATAGTAGCAGTGAGAGTGGCAAAAATTTTATGAAGAAACCAAGAATTGAACCTCGACGCGATAAATGTTTTATAGATCAATTGTTGTAGTAGATTGTAAAATAAGATAAAATAGTTTATTTGATTTCATATTGGCTTAAGTTTTATGTTAAGAGAGTTATATTTAAAGATATTAATAAAATGGACTTTAAAGCATTTACATTTATAAATAACTGATAAAAAAACAGATTTACTCCTTCTCTCATATTACAAGTTTGTGTTTAGTGTACCTTGCTTTCTCTTGTATAAGAATAACAAGATATAAAAAGATTCAAAATTTAATTCCAATCACATCATTTCACCTGCCTTTGGAACATATAACATTTATATATGTCATCTCATGTATTCCACTTGAAAGATTTTTAATATAATAATATGCTGCTCTTATGTGGTGTACGTGGTAGTTGTGTTATCCCATTGGAAATATAACAAATAAATTGAGGCGGCATTGAGTCTCTAATTACATTAATATAGATTTCCCTGTTAAAAGAATCTAAATTCATAAAAAAAATCGCCATTGAAGGAAAAATAATCGATATTGGTTATATTTACAAAATGGCAACTCTGTATACAGCTTTTGTATTCCTCAAAGTATACCCCAAATGTCAAATTTCTAACAAAAAAATCAAAATTACCAACTATTGTTGTAGTATAATCTTAATAAGTATACTTCAAACTCTATTTAAAATTTTTTGTAAAATATCTAACAATTGTATAGCTTTTTCGCAAAGAATTGCAGAGAAAAGTATACATACGTAGTTATTGTTTTCGAATTTAATATTAAATTTGTATTTTGGCATTAAAACAAATTATATTACAGTATTCTTAATACTACACGAAAATTATACCGGCTTAAAAGAATACCAATTGTTTTAAACAATCTAATCTATATCTCAGATGTTGAGCGATTACAAAAACCGTACCGCTATCATGTTCCTATAAAAAATATTACATTTGTGTTTACTTGATCAATTTTCATTGAAAATATAAAAATATAATCATTTGTATTGCAAACGTTCAACGAAACAGTGGTGGTGCATTAATTTAAACAATTAGACGGCAAATGACCGATGTATAAAACGTATAGAGTGTGAGAGAGGTACAAAGGTGAACTTTGTATGTGAAAATTATATTTTGTTTTAGAGTCCAAAAAAGATATTAATATAAAGAAATATAGGAAGTAATAACAATAATGGTAGCTCCATCTAAATTAAGTCAAGTGTTTACATATGAATCATGGGTTCATGCAGTATCAGGGGCAGCTGTAAGTAGCAATCTTTTTAATGAACTTACAGTGAAATCTCTGTATATTGATTAATAACATGTTTTTGTATTTTTTTAGGGCGGCTGTATAGCTATGTCTACATTTTATCCTTTAGATACTGTACGTTCCAGATTACAACGTAAGTTTCATTAAAGAATTGTCATTCGTGATCAGAACAGTTATATTTAAACAATTATTATATTATTCCAAAAATCTGCAGTTGAGGATCCCGACAAAACCGGTGAGGCCCGCAGTACTATGAAAGTCATCAAAGAAATTGTATTGGGTGAAGGTTTTCAAGCACTTTATCGTGGTCTGGGACCAGTTTTACAAAGTCTATGCATTTCCAACTTTGTTTACTTCTATACATTCCACAGTTTGAAGGCGATAACAAGTGGAGGCGATAGAAAACAACAAAGTGCCCTAAAGGATTTAATGCTAGGAGCTATTGCCGGTATTATAAACGTTTTAACAACTACACCATTTTGGGTGGTTAATACCAGATGTCGTATGCGTGATGTAGCCGGGACATCAGATGAAGTTAATAAATACTATAAAAGTCTATTCGCCGGCTTGCAATATGTAGCCAAAACAGAGGGTGTGAAAGGTTTATGGTCTGGTACCATACCTTCTTTGATTTTGGTTTCTAATCCATCATTACAATTTATGATGTATGAACTCTTGAAACGTAATCTTATTAAGGTAACTGGTAGCACAGAAATTTCCAGTTTAGGTTATTTCTTAATAGGTGCTGCAGCTAAGGCATTTGCTACTGTTCTAACTTATCCACTGCAATTGGTACAAACTAAACAAAGACATAAATCAAAACAAACCCATGCTGGACCGTCAACTTCCAAACAAGCTGCTGGTGCCAAAGAATTTGGAATGATACAAATGATATTGGATATTATTAAGAATCAAGGTTTCAAGGGTTTATTCCGTGGCATGGAAGCAAAAATTTTACAAACTGTTTTGACAGCAGCATTAATGTTTATGGCTTATGAGAAAATTAATAATACAGTAGTGCTGTTGCTTAAAAAAAGTCCTGCTGTCAAAGCTATACAATAATTGAGTAGAACAAAATAAAATGGGTTGCAGAAATTTTATAGTCATATATTTAAGGTTGCGGATAGCGGAATGTTGTGCATTCCATTAGTATCTTTTCTGATTTTTCCCAGTTTAATATGTATTTAATACAATATTGAAAAATGCTTAATTTAAGCTTAGTGTTTCAGTTAATATTTAACATATAAAAGAGAAGATTCTGTATTTTTAATTTTGAAAAGAAACGAACTAAATTTTATTGGCAAATAAATACAATATTTAAAATAAATAAAAATTGATTTTATTACCAACGACTAAAACTGCATTATAATATTGTAAAAAGCAAAAAACCTGCTTTCGCATTTTAGTAAAAGTAACAACAAATTCTAGATTTTCACGTAAATTTTATTTAATCATCATTAGTAACACTAGTTTCATTATTTTCACCTACAATCTCTTCCGGTTTTTTATTTTCATCTTCAGGTTTTTTCTCCTCAATTACTTCTTTCGTTTTCTGCTCCTCCAACTTACCTTTGTTAACATCTTTATTATACTCCTGATTAGCTCTAGCCAATTCCACGAGATTGTATTTTTTCATTGCCATATAATCTTCTACCACCGAAAGACAACATAATCCCTTAATAATTTCCACAATTAACGATTTCTTGGCATACTTTAAATCTACTTTATTTTTAATATTCTTAGCATGTATCAAATCGGCCAGTTCACGTATTAATTGATCCCGATTTATATCGTTATTAAAACGTTTATTGTAAACTATAGAAAATGTGGTTGCTTCTTTTAGGAAATATTTGTCACACAACTGGCCAGCAGTATTTACAATATCTTTGTCATTTGCTTTACAAACCGCATCTATCGGAACTAAACGCAACAGATAACGAGTTTTTTGCTGTTTCGTCTCGGCTATATCCTTTACAATACGACCACCTAGTTCTACCGGATTGTCAAGAGTAGTTTTAATAAAAACACAATTCGTAGCTCCCGTATCAACAACTTGGAAACGGCGTTTTGCATTAACTTTGGATTTTTCTTGTGTAGCATTAATTTGTTTTTGCAATTCATCGGATATATCATCACTAGCTGCTTCTTGTTGTTGTTGTGCGCTTTTCGCAGGATCTTGTTCATTTGCTACATCTTTGGAAGGTTTGTTGTCATCATCTTCCTCGTGACCATATAATTCATTTGCATATTGATTAAGTAGATTGTAACATTCTCGTACACAGTCTTTTTCATTAAAATTACAGGTGGCCAGAAAACCTTTATGACCCACTTCCAGAAATTGCTTTCTATTGGGTTGATAAAATTTCTTTTTATTTTGGAATTTTTGTTTTTTCGCCGGTGGTTCACTCATTTTTTTCAAATTAAAAGAAGAATTTGGTTATGTTGATGTTTACTGACCAAATGGTTAAAAAGCTGCCAGAAGCGAATGTTAAATAGCATTGCCATATAAAAATTATATATAAAAAACTAATTAATAAATAATCTTTGCATAAACACAGAAAATATGTTTGTTATATTTTCTAAAAATTTGGTATAAAATTTACTAAGTAAAATTGTGGAATAAAATAAATTGTGTTAATATAGAACTTATATAAAATATAATAGAAAATAACCAAACAGACAAGTTAATAAAACTTAAGTTTTTTATTTCTATAAAAAGGAGACTTCCTAAGTTGTCTTAAGTACTGCCAACTCGTATTTTTGTGTGTAGAAACGCAAGATTTTAGAATTTTCAAATTTGGAATAAAAATGATCAATATTTTCAAACAGAAATACATAACTTCGAAAAATGTATGAATTAAAAGCGCCAAAATAAAAACAATAAAGTCAAAATATGGTCTTTTTGCTTTCGTTGAATTAGGATTTAATAACGCCGTTAAAATTTTTTGCCGACTTGGAAGTCTGTATTTGACGTTTATCAAGTTTCTCTCACGAGGCGTCACTTTTACTTCAACCGGTGACGAGGAAGGAACTGAATTTGAATTTGTGTGGTAGTTGGAAACTTTGTTAACAAAATGGCGTAGCGTTTTGAAGTGACGCTAAGCGATTAATTGTACAGTTTCCCAAAAGACAATTTTAAATCTGAAAACATCCTTGTTTTTCAAAGCTAATTTGACTATTAAAATAGGATAAAGGTAATAGCAATATAGTAATTAAGTAGATTCAGGTAGTATTTAGTAAAATTTTAGGCACGATGTATCTCCAGGGTCATAGAAATGTCTATGCTTTGGTCGCAATTTTTAACGTGCAAGATTATAGTTACTGTTCATTATGCATCGTTAGGTGATACTGAAGCTCATTTGCCCTACTATCACCTTGGAATTACGAGGACAGGACAAATGTTTCCATAAGAATTTTTTTATATAACATAACCTCGAAATGTGTTGGCGTGATGTTAAAATATAAATTTCACTTTTCTTGCAGATTAATTCAAAATGTATTTGTATAATTTGACTTTGCAAAAAGCCACTGGAATTACCCATGCTGTTCATGGTAATTTTTCGGGCAGCAAACAGCAAGAGGTTCTGATATCACGTGGCAAATCATTGGAACTTGTTAGGCCTGATTCAAATACCGGCAAAGTACACACTGTTTTGTCGACAGAGGTATTCGGTTGTGTTAGATCTTTGATGTCATTTCGTTTAACTGGTGGCACTAAAGGTGAGTAGTTAGGAGATGTAGTTTTAATTTTAAAGTTGATTCCAGGCACAAATCCCTATTGAAATTTCATAGTAAAAAGTGAATTATTCAATAAGTCTTTATGAAACGACTAAGTGCCAGATTAAATAGAAAATCTTGACGTCGCATTTGATGTGATTCAATTAATATCATATTGAACTGAAACTTTGAGATACAAATGATTTAAAAAAGTCACTGATAAAGATAACAAGACTTGGTAACCTTATTGATTTTCTGTTATATTTTATAATTTTAGATTATATTGTTGTGGGTTCCGATTCTGGACGTATTGTTATATTAGAATATAATCCCTCCAAAAACTCTTTGGATAAGGTACATCAAGAAACCTTTGGTAAATCGGGATGCCGTCGTATAGTACCCGGTCAATATTTGGCTATAGACCCAAAGGGTCGTGCCGTAATGATTGGTGCTGTTGAGAAACAAAAGTTGGCCTACATACTTAATCGTGATGCCCAAGCACGTTTAACTATATCATCGCCATTAGAAGCTCATAAATCCAATACATTTACATATCACATGGTGGGTGTTGATGTAGGTTTCGATAATCCAATGTTTGCTTGTTTGGAAATTGATTATGAAGAAGCTGATAATGATCCATCAGGTAAGGAAGAATAATTCTTTTGTATTAAAAAACATTGCGTTATTCGTTACACTTATTAGACATGTCAGTTTTTGGGATTTTTACCCATTAATTGTCTTTGGCTAAGTGTAAGATAAAGGTGGTAAAACGCTAAGCATCTGAACCATTGGTATTTGTATTTTATGCATTTGCAAATACTTCACTGATATGTTGCTTACAAATTTTCTTTTCAAATACATACATGTATACACATAACTTAAATTGTAAATTTTGGAAGAATTTCTTGTGGCACTTTTTTAGACATGTTAGTTTTTGGGATATTTTACTCATTATTGACTCTGGCTAAGTGCTAGAATAATGTTTTGTACAAAGCTTCTGAACCATTGGTATTTGACTTTAATTTATTTGCAAATACTTCACTGATATGTAGCTTACAGGATTTCTTGAAAAGATCAGAAACATACATTTTCAAAAATCTAAATTTTATTTTAAATCTAAATTTGTTTACAATTTTCTGTATATCTAAAATTTTGAATTTTCTTAAAAAAGTATTATTTATTATGGAAATCAAAATTTTCAAAAATTTTTAAACTAATACTTAATAATGTTTTTGAAAACATAAATTTGTTTAAATATTAAATTAATACTTGTAATTTTTCAAAATTGTTTAAAAATACAAAATTTCCAAACAAATTTAAAAGACTTTTGTAGTGAACAACTTTCTTATGAAATATTTCGATCGCATTTTATTATTTTAGGTGATGCTGCCGAACGTACACAACAAACTCTTACATTCTACGAATTGGATTTGGGTCTCAATCATGTTGTTCGTAAATATTCTGAACCATTAGAAGAACATGCAAATTTCCTTATATCTGTACCAGGTGGTAATGATGGTCCTTCTGGTGTGTTAATTTGTTCAGAAAATTACTTAACCTATAAAAATTTGGGAGACCAACATGATATACGTTGTCCCATACCACGTAGACGTAATGATTTAGATGATCCTGAACGTGGTATGATATTCATTTGCTCTGCCACACATCGTACAAAGAGCATGTATTTCTTTTTGGTACAAACTGAACAGGGTGATATCTTTAAAGTTACATTAGAGACAGATGATGATGTGGTATCAGAAATTAAATTGAAATATTTTGATACAGTACCACCAGCAGTATCAATGTGTGTACTAAAGACGGGATTTTTATTTGTAGCCTGTGAATTTGGCAACCAGTAAGTTTATAACGAACATGTTAAATTTAAAAGGAATGTCTAATGTTAATTGATTGATATTTTTTGTTTCTTTTAGTTACCTTTATCAAATTGCTCATTTGGGTGATGATGATGATGAGCCAGAATTTAGTTCTGCCATGCCTTTAGAGGAAGGTGAAACATTTTTCTTTGCTCCTCGTCCTCTTAAGAATTTGGTAATGGTCGATGAAATGCCTTCATTTGCTCCCATTATATCATCACAAGTTGCAGATTTAGCCAATGAAGATACACCACAATTATATGTTTTATGTGGTCGTGGCCCTAGATCTTCTTTACGTGTTTTACGTCATGGTTTAGAAGTATCTGAAATGGCTGTTTCTGAATTGCCTGGTAATCCAAATGCCGTATGGACTGTTAAAAAACGTGTAGATGGTAAGTTGGTTATTCTTAAGTAACAAATTTGACTCTGGCCAGTCTATTATATACAAAATATATATTTAGAAAATGCAAAGAAATTGAAATGTTTTACAATCTAATTTCAAGTTGTTTGCATTTTGTGCCTATATTTGTTTAGAGTGTTGATGTTGTGTTAATGGCTACTTTAATATCGCACTCTCTTCTGGTGGTTGTTATTATTATGAATAGTTTGTTTAATTAAAAAACTGGTGATTTTGAAGAAAAAATTTCTACTCGTAACTCCTACTACTTTTTTGTGCAAAATAAAGGAATCAAACACCAGTTCTTTTTATTATTTCAGGCGCTTGAACTCTTGTGTGCTGAAAAAAAGCCGTGTGGTTTTGTGATTAATATAAAAAAATGCAAAAAGACCCTACCTATAAAAGACATGAAACACACAAGAGAGTGTGTCTAAGTCTTAGAAAAAAAAGAGTCGTTTTACGTTTGCACACAAAAATCTTACCCTACTACTCTACTCCACTACTTCTTAATATTAAATCAGATCAAAAAAATAATTAAACCAGTTACTCAAATATAGGTAAGGCAACATTATGTTATTACAAATAATTTAACATTAATCTCTGGTTTCATCAAAACAATAATCGGAAGTTCAACACAATGTTTGTGAAAACTGAACCTTAGAGTTAGCTTTTGGTTATTATTTTTATGAAATTGGACACAAGTCAGATTAAAAGCTGTATAAAAGATACAAATAACAAAAAACAGATACTCTACTACTACAAAACAAAAGCGATATAATTTATATAAACAATATTTTTTATATAATTTTGTTTAGAGGCTTAAACATATTTTTGTTTATAAAATGATGTGATTTTATCACCGTGTTTCAGCTGAATTTAATTTGATTATAACTTTGATAACTGATTATATAAACAAAACCAATGTTTAAGCTCCTTTACAAATCACGAAGCTTTTCACATTTCTTTAGAACCAATTTATTAAATCTTTTGTATTTGGTTTTTTTAATTTCCTTTTCGGTAGATGAATTTGATGCTTATATTATTGTATCATTCGTAAATGCTACTTTGGTACTAAGTATTGGTGAAACAGTTGAGGAAGTAACAGATAGTGGTTTTTTGGGCACCACGCCTACTTTGTGTTGTGCTTCATTGGGTGAAGATGCTTTAGTGCAAGTATATCCTGATGGTATACGTCATATACGTTCTGACAAACGTGTTAATGAATGGCGAGCACCGGGCAAGAAATCTATAACCAAATGTGCCGTCAATCAAAGGCAGGTTGTGATTACATTGTCCGGTCGTGAATTGGTGTATTTTGAAATGGATGCGGTAAGTTAATTTTAAAATTAAATTTGATTCAATTATGTTTCAGCAATTTCAAGAACATAAGAAATTCTTTAAATTATGAAATTTGGTTTTTAGTATTTTAAAACTAAAATACAGTAAAATATTAAATACTTTTAACTTATACATTAATTTGAGTCGGACGTAATATTCTGCCAAAGAAAAATGCTGAGACATAATTGAATATTAAATATTTTTACTCTGATGACAAAAACACCTTAAAGAACAATCGTGTTGAGACACTATGTGTCCTGCAGTGCTGAGTTTTATTTTCCCATTTTCATAAGCAAACTTCAAACAATTACTCCTCCCCAAATACTTAATGCAAATTTCTGTATTTCTCTCTTTCCATAGACTGGTGAACTCAATGAATATACTGAACGTTCTGAAATGCCAGCTGAAATTATGTGTATGGCTTTGGGTACTGTGCCCGAAGGTGAACAACGTTCATGGTTTTTAGCTGTAGGCTTATCCGATAATACTGTACGCATTATTTCCTTGGATCCAAATGATTGTTTAACACCCTGTTCCATGCAAGCTTTACCATCACCAGCAGAATCTCTTTGTTTAGTTGAAATGGGTCATACAGAAAGTACGACTACAAATGCTAATGATGAACCTAATGAACGTTCAAATGCTGGAAAGGGTGGTGGTACTATTTACTTAAATATTGGTCTAAGCAATGGTGTTTTGTTGCGTACAGTTTTAGATCCCGTTACAGGAGATTTAGCAGATACACGTACCCGATATCTGGGTTCCAGACCGGTTAAACTTTTCCGTATAAAAATGCAGGGTTCAGAGGCAGTATTGGCTATGTCGAGCCGTTCTTGGTTGTCTTACTATTATCAAAATCGTTTCCATTTAACACCCTTATCTTATGAGACTTTGGAATATGCTTCAGGTTTCTCAAGTGAACAATGTAGTGAGGGTATAGTAGCTATTTCTACTAATACACTACGTATTTTGGCTCTAGAAAAACTTGGAGCGGTATTTAACCAAGTTGCTTTTGGTTTAGAATATACACCACGCGCTTTTGTCATACATCCTGATACGGGACGTATGATTATAGCAGAAACAGATCATAATGCCTATACGGAAGAAACTAAAAATGCCCGTAAACAACAAATGGCTGAAGAAATGCGTATGGCCGCCGGAGAAGAAGAACGTGAATTGGCCAATGAAATGGCAAATGCTTTTATAAATGAAGTACTGCCGGAAGATGTGTTTTCAGCACCAAAAGCAGGTGTTGGGCTATGGGCTTCACAAATAAGAGCTTTGGATCCTATACATGGACAAACGTTATTTAAAATACCATTGCAACAAAATGAAGCTATCATGTCTATGGCTATTTTAAAGTTTTCTGTAGCTCAAGATGGTCGTTATTATTTGGCAGTGGGTATAGCAAAGGAATTACTTCTGAATCCACGAATTACAAATGGCGGTTATATTGATATCTACAAAATTGATCCTACCTGTTCACAACTGGACTTTTTACATCGTACCGAATTGGAAGAGGTTCCTGGTGCTTTATGCGGCTTCCAGGGACGTTTATTGGCAGGATGTGGTCGTATTCTACGTATTTATGATTTGGGCAAAAAGAAACTTTTACGCAAATGTGAAAATAAACATATACCCTATCAAATTGTAAATATACAAGCCATGGGTCATCGTGTTTATGTTTCTGATGTGCAAGAATCTGTATTTTTTATACGCTATAAAAGAGCTGAAAATCAATTGATTATATTTGCCGATGATACTCATCCCAGATGGGTTACAGCTACCACATTATTGGATTATGATACAATAGCTATAGGCGATAAGTTTGGCAATATGAGTATACAACGTTTACCACATTCCGTTACCGATGATGTAGACGAAGATCCCACCGGTACCAAATCATTATGGGATCGTGGTCTTCTTTCTGGAGCTTCACAAAAAGCTGAAAATATCTCCACTTTCCATGTTGGCGAGATAATAATGTCTTTACAAAAGTCTACTCTTATACCTGGCGGTTCAGAAGCTATGATTTATACTACACTTAGTGGTACTGTAGGTGCATTTGTACCCTTTACCAGCCGTGAAGATTTCGATTTCTTCCAGCATTTAGAAATGCATATGCGTAATGAAAATCCTCCTTTATGTGGTCGAGATCATTTAAGTTATCGTAGTGCTTATTATCCAGTGAAAAATGTTATTGATGGTGATTTGTGTGAACAATATCTATCAATAGATCCGGCTAAACAAAAATCTATAGCAGCCGATATGTTCCGTACACCAAATCAAGTTTGCAAAAAATTAGAAGATATAAGAACGCGTTATGCTTTCTAAAAAGACAATGCTAAATATGATGTTTCTTTATATGGAGAATGGTGTAAATTATTTATTATAATTAAGTGATCTTTACTTTCTGTGTAATGTGCTCAAGTAGTTTTTTATTGGAAACATTAAGAGGAAGGGGAGGAAATGATTTTCGACGATGTTGATAATGTAGTTTATAAGGTGAGTTTGTTTTTTTTTTTATCTTTTTTTTAATTCTCTTTTTAAAATGATGTTTTTATAAAATATGTTAGACTAAAGAATTTACATTGATTAAAAATTATTACTGATTTGTTTATTAAAAAACTTTACATTATTTGATTTAGTTAGATGTTTAACAATTAGTAATTTGTATTTGGTTTTAATTAGTTTTATTGCAGATTCTATTGAATGATTTACGATATAATGGCATTTTAAGCGTTTTGTATAAAGGTGAGTTTTAAGAAATTAATTGTATTTAACAAAAAAAAATGTTATGTGAAAATAGGGGTTTGATTAGATTCAAAAATATTCCGTTTATAATCTAAAATAACAAAGTAAATCAAATTCATTTAAACCAGTTTGTTCATTGTCAACAATAAGTCAAAACCAGTCATTAACTATTTTTGTTTCTTTTTTTCGCGATATATTATCTATAGACGTTTCATGAATTTTCATTCGTTTATTTCAATTTAATCTTAAATCTGTAATAATTCGGAATTCGAATGTAAACTTTATTTTTTGGATTCTCCAAATTTTATAGCGGTGCAAAATTGACACACAGATAACTCAGTTACGTGAGTTCAATAAAAACAGCAAGCCAGAAACTATAAAAAATCTGTTTGTTGAGTAATATATACGTAGGGCATTACAAAATGCCTACTTCCACAGAGTACTACTGTGTCTTCAAAAAAATAATTAAAATTTCAAAGTAATGTGCCAACAAAAGATAAAATTTTACAAATGTAATTAAATAAAAAAAGGAAGATTAAAATTAAAATTTCAAATTTGTGTGTAAGTCACACTCTTTTATAAATTCAATAAGATTTATTAAATCTTTATCATTATATTTTCTCAATAGATTCGTCAAATTATTATACTTTCCAAAAATCTGATATTTTTTCCTAATATTATTAAATGTTGAACAATAAAAAATTAGATGACTTGTATCCTCAACAATGTTGCACAAATCACATAAGTTGGAAGTCTTCTAATCTAATCAGGTTTAAGAATGTAAACTTAGTTAATATTTGGGGTAGTTGTGTGTTTCTAACCGTAATTCTTTGATAACCTGGAAATTTTTAAACCAATGATGAACAACGATTTTACCTTGGGACACCTATGATTGTAACCATGATTAGTGTAAAATTATATAAACTGATAAAAAAGAAATAAAACAAACATGAAAATATACACATTTTTTAATTAACAATTCAACAACTAATATTTTTCTGTATTTTTTTATTTTACAGGGAAATTATTGTCAATGTGCCCCTCAGATATACAAAACAACAACAGCAAAAAGGTAATTATACAAATATTTAGAATTTAGTAAACAAATTCAATTCAAAATAATTTACAATGATGAGCAACGTTTTTACCTTGGGACACCTATGATTGTAACCATGATTAGTGTAAAATTTTATTTAACTGATTACACAATAATAATTAGAAAATACTTTTAAATATGTATATTTTTTATTTAAAATATTTATTAAATTTATTTTTTTCTGTAACTTTTCAGATTAAAGAATTTCATAAAAAACGAACAACTCTTTTTCATCATGTAATGTAAAATACAGCAAAAGGTAATTATTAAAAATAAACATTTTTTTTAATATTATATAATAATTAAATAACATGATGTTCACTACAAAATATGTTAGACTATGAATATATTTTGATTAAAACTTTCGTAGCTGATTATTACAAAAATATTAAATATATTGTATAAATTTAATAGAAGTTTAATTAATTATCAAATTTATCTTCTTTTTTGCAGCTTTCAAATTGGAACTACTACGACTACTGCAGCAGTATGAAATCATTTCCTTAACGTGTACATTTTATCTCATTACTCAAAAACAACCATACACATGACTGCCAATTCATATTTTACATTTTATAACAAGTAAAAAATCATTAATTTTTAAATTTATTAATAGTATTAACTTTATATTTTAATTATGTAATAATTTATATATAATTTGTGTAATAAACAAATCCAAATCTTCTTACAATAACAAATAATATATAGAGATTGTTTTTCACTACCTTTAAACCGACATGTGAAATTGTATTAAGATAACTATATAACAAACTGCCGAAAATAAATACTGGAAAAGGAAAATTAATAAATAATGTATAATTTAAAATATTCAAAAAAAAAAAAATACTTACATTACCCAAAAATCTGTAGTTTACATCCACAAAACCGCCAGCCGTAAAATATAATTTTTCATGTGATAATTGTAAAGAAATTTCATTGAGACAAGCGTTCAAATATGGATTATGCTGTTCATGTTTTATCATATGCAAAGTGTTGGCAAACTTTACATCCTTAGATGCATGAAGGAAATGAAAATTATAATAGACATGCAATTATTTTCTATTTAAAAGTAACAGAAATTATGTAATATTTCAGATACATTTCGAAAATAAAACTTTTGTGTTCCAAATACCGGCAGTTGGACAACACTTCGTCATTGTTTGGAACTCTTTATTTGTTTACGATTGAAACAAAGTCCAAATAATCATAAAATACTCAACTTGAGATTTACCAACCTTTCTAATTAATTACAGCCCCAAAGTATGCAATACATTTTAAGCATTGTGTATCTATTTGAAAGTTGATTTCCTTTTTGCTATTAGCCATGTGCCAGTACTTTTTAATTAAGGAATTCAACAAATTTAATTATTTTGTTAATTTTTATTTATTTATTTATTCAAAAATATATGTGATAAAAAGATGTAATTATTTCTTTATAGAGTGCGATTATTTTCATTGTAAGTATAGTATTAGTTTTATTGCTCTTCTACGCGATGCGGTTTTTTGAGACGTCGACTGTACACAACGAGATTCTTTTAAGCCAAAATTTAAATCCATATAAAATGGTCTACATATAAGTTAATTAATATATGTTTTTTGAAACATTTTTAGCGTTTCGGTTTTTCGTGACTTAAAAATTACGGTAACCATATTTTACCATATAAAACAATTTGTGTGTTAATTGCAGTTAAAAACATGTCTTAAATTGCATAGGAATTGCGTAAGTTGCGAGTAAGAGGTGTAGAATTTGTAAAAAGATATTATAGTGTGTCCTAATCTTATTCTGAAAATTCTGGATTTCTGAAAAATCTCTGTTTCTTTGTTAACATTAGAGGATAGAGCTCTCAGGGACTATTAGAAAGCCGTTTTAGTTCCATTGTAAAATTTTTAGAGCCATGTTGAAGATTATTGAAGGTAAAATGGTTGTTTGTCTATTTTTAGAGTTCCATATCGTCATCGGAGATGTCAGTTTCATCTCTTTCGTTTGTTTAGCTGCTTTTTGTTGAGTGTAATCAGAGTACGTTTTGCCAGACAAATATCCTTGGACATGTTTAATGTCAATGAAATTGACATCTCCTATGACGATATTTAACTCTAAAAATAGACAAACAACCACTTTACCTTCAATAATGGGAGTTGTAAGTGAATTTGATGGATTGTTTATTGAGGATATTGATTCAAATAAGTAGATTTCCATCTCTCATGAAACTTACATTTTGTGGAGGGTCACTTGAAATACCTTCTAACGGTTTAGAGACAAGGGATATTTTGAAAATTTTTATTTATTTATCGCTTATTATTGCAAAAATATTGATTCGATTTTTTTTTTATTTGTATGCATGTGTTATTTCGTCAATAATGCAAAATAGATGCATTCATTCAATATTTTAGACATTGCTTTGATTCTAATTGTACACTGCATGTTGATTATATTTCGATAATATATTAAATTAACTATAATTCTGAAAATATTTAAAACATCTAATAAAATTTATTTTTTATAGGACATGGAAATATCGGACTATAAAAATTTCCAGCTGAAAGGTATTTATATTTCCAATTGAAAATTAATTTTAATCATATATAATGATTGTTTTCTCTTTCAGAATTCCAACTTAAACAGTCAGCCCATTATCGGTAAGTGATTAGATGTATACGATATCCAACATTATTCTGAAATGTATATTTCTTAAAATTCTATTCTAGCTGAGCCTAGTTAATTTAACAAAAGATACATATATATTTTGAAGATTTATTTACGATAAAAGAAATGCAAATTTGAAGTATCTTTTGTTACTTTAACAAAGCTAGTTGGAATTATGTTTGTTTTCTTTAGAAAATTATGATCAAAACTGTTAGTTTGTAAATTATTATGCACAAGGTCGTCAGAGTATATAAGTCGATAGCAATAACTCTCTCTTATGATTCTAAGCAATCGTAAGTTTCACTTATTTACTTTTTCCTTTCTCGCTGTAAGATCGGGCTCAGAAAGTGTTATTGGTTTAGATGTCTAACAACNNTGGCATAGTTCCCCTAGAGCTTAAGAGGTTGCATTGTTTAATCAATAACCGGTTACATATGTAACCAGCTTAGAAACGTAGGCTTAAGAAATATAGGAAAATAAATAAACTGTTATTGCAATTCGTATTTTATTCATTCTGATGAACAATATATAGCATACAAGTATTACGAACTTCAGTATCGTTCATAATTTTTCAGAGGATCCAGAATTAATCCACAGCTAAAATAAAATTCTTGGAGGAAATAATAGTTATTAAAATAACATTATATTTAAATAAATTTCTACTAACCCCTTTATTTTAAGAAAGGTAAACGAAGACCGTGTATTTCAATTTCAGTAGTAAATATATGTACCAAACTATGTTTTTATTTAACGAACTGTTATAAAGATCATAATTTAATTTATTAACGATATTGTAAACTATTAATTAATATAAGAGTGATATAAAAAAGGGCTCTTTTCATTTTATATTTCAATTTATGGAAATCAATTTTGACCAGATTCATGACTTTTAGGGGATTAAGTACAATATTAACATTCTTATATTTTTTTTTTTTTTGTTAACCAAAAACAAATAGTCACATCTTCTGTATATTTCAAATTTGTTTAATCGCGCCAAAATTTTTAATCTCATTTTTTTTATTTATACATCCAATAAAGATATTTAGTTTTACCCAAAAATTTTTAATAAAAATAAATTTGCTTATTTATCATCTACGTAAATTTATCAAAAAAAAGTTTTAATTTTTTAGAAGATTAAAGTATTCCTTATAAATGTTGAACTTATCTATACTAAAAATAGTTACTTATTTCTTACATGTATTTTTACACGTAATTTTTGACTGTTTTAATTCATTGAATTCAATTTTTTTCAAACTTACTAAATCAACTGGTAAAAAAAAATATATTATAAACATTCAATCAAATTTATTATCTAATAAGAATGTGTGATTTAAACAAGATAAGTGTTTGTGATTTGGGAAATTATTTTCTTACTTCCAATTCGATTTCAATAAGATTAAATTTAAAATAGGATTTTCAACCAATCAGAATATTTGCAACTAAATGCTTCAGTATTAGTAGCCGAGTTTAACAAAAAACAAGAATTTTTCATTTTCAACTTTGCATGTTAACAAACAACATCAAGTAAATGGGATTCCATCACCAATTTTACATTTATTTTGCCTAACCGTGTAAAAAATTAAAATCAGATGACTTTTCTATAATTCTTTCTGTCAAATTATATAATATCCGTCCAATAAAATTATATTTTAGGTTTATTATACAAAAAAGTTTTTGAACTGTTTAGGATTTATAAAACCTTAATTAAACATTTATAAGAAATGTTATTCAGAATAATTTATAATCATTTTAATAATTATTAAACAAATTTTGTATTCTTTTTATTGTCACATAAATTACTTCTATTGTTTTTAAAAATATCAATAATTAAGAAAACAGGTTATATTGTAATAAATTAAAATGTTGGTGGATTTAAAACTTAAAACTTTCTTGGGAGAGGAGACAGCCTTTCAGTGTTCCCATTTTTATTGCAGACTTTCTAAGACGAACCAAGTTCCGTTTCAGCTTAATTTGTTTGTTTAATTGTTATTATAATTGTTTTATTTAACTTCAACTGACTTTAGAGTGCTTTAATTGGCGTTCATAAAGGTGCTGCCTAAACAACCAATACTGTATAGGTTCCGACAGAGTTGTTTTAAGTATCTATTTCCAGGCCATTCCTTGTGTTTTTCAGTATTGCAGTCCGTTATCTACTGTTTGTAATATTTACAGAAGGTATTTTTTCCAATGATTAGTCCGTTACGCTACTAAGAAATAAAAAATACATGGCTTTCAGGCTATTTCTTGTATCCGTTTTTTTCTTTAAATTCATGAACATTTTCGATTAAAAAATTAAAATGTCTATATAGAATTTACGAAATAAGTATATATATTTTAATACAAATGTTCTTAATTGATGTTATTATAGGTTTACATTTATAAAATAAAAATTGCATTATGAATAATAAATGTTTATATGTGTTTCATAAATCTTTGATAAATCTATTGCAAACTATTATGAATAAGACGCTATATTTTTATTATTGTCAAAATGTATGTCGCAGAAAGGTTCTTCATGCTTAATAAAATAATAGTTTGATAAACCTATTATCAAAGGTGTATATAAATTAAATGTAAAAATTTACAATTCATAATACAATTTATGTGTTATAAAACCTTAAATAGAAAATATTCAAAATACTTTTACAGAAAATTAAGAGTGATCTTAAAGATAAGGAAATGAAGCGGACAGTATTTCAATTGAACTTAAACTGAATTAGAATTAAAAATTAATTGGTATGGCAAAAAAAAAATAATGATAACAAATCTACAATTGTACAAACAACAAACATTCGCTGTAAACACTGTCAAAAATCGTATTCTTGAAATAGTGTCTAAGCTTTTGTGAAAGCTCTTACGCAGGAATTTTCCAATAATGCATCAAAGTTTTAAATTATTCTCAATTTGGACAGTTTTTCTTCTTGATATTTTTGCAAAACAATCAAAAAATTATTTATGTGACATTAAAAATCAAAGAATCAAATTCAATTATTAATATTGTTTAATATTTATTAAACTGTTTATAAATTATTATGTTTTTTTAAGCGTTTTTATAGAGGCTTAACAAATACAAAACAGTTTAATAATAGGATTTATATATTAATAATTGTTTTCATTGCAACAAAGAAAAACCTTAACAATAATTCTAAATTTCTTCGATATTTTAATTTAACTATCCTTACATATTATAGCCAGATCATTAAGAAATTATTTAAAACAAACATTTCTCTTATCAATGAACCTATTTAATATTCGCGTATTTTTATGCTATTTTCCAAATACAGATATTAACCTAAACACAATTAGAGCACAATTTGTAAAAAAATTCTTTTTCCAAATTATTTCCTTTTATAATTTTTACCTTTTCTCTCACTTTTAACAATAACTGACATTTTGTTTTAAAGGAAATATGAAGCTAACCATAATTTTTATGCAAAAATGTATTTTATTTTAATAAAAAATGTTGGAAAAATAATTTAATAAATAATTATACAAATCAAATGTCATTTAGTAATGGCATTTTATAGTTTTAAATCCAGAGAACTGTTGTCTATTTAACTAATGATTAAAAGATTCTGATTTTTATATATTCTATTTTTAGAATTTTTATAAAGAATGTTGCATGAAATGAAATATTTATACTTTTAGTTAAATTACTATTCATAGTTTTGAAGACATTTTCTTACAAACAAAAAATGATTACAGAACTTCAAACGAAAAGGGATATCGTGCTTTGCATCTATTCACCACGTCGCAGGGCACTTATTGAGTAAATGTACATATTTGTAGTATGCTCTAGTATGGTCCATTTTGCATTTATTTGGAATAGAAATTGCCAACAAGTTTTTGCTCTCTTTATTAATTTGATCATTAGTGTATACTGTACTTTTCTCCTGCTATAATCCACAGAACTTTATTATATTTTTCACCAGAATATTTTAATTTCACAGTAGGAATTTTTATTAAGTTTTATTGCTTCTTAATCTTCTACAATTTAAGTAAATTTCTTCAATTATTATGTATAATATTTAACTTGAAGTCAATCAATTTCGCTATTTCTCCGTTGTTTATAAACATTTTTTCTACTTTCCTTTTGAAAAAAAAAAAATTGGTTTAAATTTTCAACCATTTATGGTAAATTATTAGATTCTTAATTTAAGTTAAATAAAAAGAACTAATGGTTGCCAAAAATAATTTTTACTTATAAAGATTTTTGAAAACATAAACATTACTTTTTTGATAATTAACTATTAGTAAGTTTTAAGCCTAAAATATTTATTACTTATATTATGTTAAGTTGTATTTTAATGACAACATACAAATATGAGATTAGGACCTAATGTCATATTTGTATGTTGATGATACGTGATGTAATTATATGGTGATCTATTTAATCCAATAGTTAATTCTTTCAGGATTATATTATATTTCAGCTCTTTTTTTTTAAAGTCATGAATGTGGTAAATTTGTCGACCATAAATTGATATATAAAGTTAAAATTTCTCTTTTTTAATTAGCACATGTTATTTATATCCTACTTTATTAATAATATAAAACATCTTTAAAAAACAATTCAAATTATGGACTTTATAGCAGTTCGATTAGTGAATTATAACATATCTAATAAAAGAAGATCTACTGTAATCTAAAACTTTACACATAGTTACACTAGGTAATAGGTAATACAAATGCAGTCTAAGAAAAATTAGTTTGTTTATCCAGGGCATAATACATATAAATACATTTTTTTTTTAAATCACGGTACTACTAGCTGTTTAATTTGTTGATACTTAATCATGGTCTTTATTATATATATTAGGACAATCATGTTGACCAAAAATCATAATCTATAATTTAATTTTTAATAAATCGAAATCTTCTATATCCTTTGTGTGAACCAAAATGTTACGTAATTGAGCCAGTTGCATTTCCAGGAGAAAAATGGTAAATTATACTAATTATACTATAACACTTAAGCATACAGTGTAAAATTTTTTACATTTATATTATTGTAATGTTTTATAAAATGATAAGAATATTTTTTTAATAAATCCAACGAAATAACAAAAGTATACTTAATACATTTTATAATTGTTATATAACTTAAAGCAGTCTCCGTAATCATATATCGTAAACATTTTTTATTTATTTTTTGTGTTAAAAACATAAGAAATTATTTAATCACTATTAAGAGTTAAAAGTTAAAATCCTGGGATAAATAACATATAATGTTGAGATCCAAAATAAAAACAACAAATATTTGTCTAAAATGTTTCGAAAACTGATAAAGCTTTGATTTTGAAAAAGCAAATCTATAAATTTAAATGAAAACTTTAATTCTCCCGAATTTATAATTGAAAATTTAGTAATAAACTTTCTAAACATACCTTATGGCATAAAAGACAAATTAAATCGTAGAAACTGTCGTTAGTCAAAACTAGTGACATCTCATTCGTAATTTTAAAAACTTTTTAATATTAAAAAAGTTAATTCTACAATTTTTTCTGTTATAGTTGGTCGTGTATAGTTCGACAATTGAATTATTTACAAACTATAGCTGAGTCCTGCGGAATGAGAGCAATTTTTAAATATTAGAATAACCTTGGAACAAATTAAATTAGTATTAAGTATTTTTATTTTGATTTTTGAAATCAAGTTTCAAGTTTTATTTATTTCCAAAATTCTTCTCTTTTACAATGTTTCTTAGAAACTAACGATTGTCTGAGATATTTCTTAACGTTTTTAATTAATTATCTAAGACTAAATCTATTTATAAGGAACTGTTTACATTCAAATGTACACATTCATGTAAGTTTTTATTACTATATACATCCATTTATCAATATTTCCCAAAAAAGGAACAAAAATGAATTCTATATTTATACTTACAAACTAAATTAAACCTAAGCAACACCTAAAACTAATATCACAAAACAAAATAAAATTGACACTTCAATAACTAAAATATCATTGTGCAGTATTATATACTAAATTCTCAACATCAATTGTATTGAATCTCCTATGGTAAAATAGTAGGCCAGCATCTCCGTGGAGAAGATTTTTATCCCTCAAGTCAAAAGGTCTATCGGAGAGAAATATTTAATTACCTGTTGTGTCTCCAAATTATGTGCCTCACGGATGCATCCTTCATCTAATCGATTGTCCAGAGAAATTGACCTTTCCAAGAATTTGATTGCCGTGTCAACCAAATACGAGTCAATTCTCTGGAAGTCTATT
This sequence comes from Chrysomya rufifacies, assembly GCA_014858695.1. Lineage (NCBI taxonomy): Eukaryota > Metazoa > Arthropoda > Insecta > Diptera > Calliphoridae > Chrysomya > Chrysomya rufifacies. The sequence continues at coordinate 7,080 of JACGTJ010004028.1, read as the reverse complement.
GCATTATATTAAAGATAAATTTAAACGGATTAGCCATCTTGCTGTTAAGAAATCTGCATTCCAAGCAAAGCCCTGGATTTCTCTTCATCATTACTAAGCTTTCTATAATCCCTAGCAAATTCCTTAATTCTATTCAAACAATTTAGTAGACTACCACCAAAAAGCCGCTTACAAATCCCTATCAATTACATCAAATTCTGCACCGGCTGACGCAAGAGTCACGCATTTACTGATATTTGATCTAGTGCCGCCAACCTTCGCAGCGGTTGCATATGAAACACCACCTATTCTAACAGATGATGTTATTCTATCATCACTGACTTTACTACACTTTTTGGCGGCCATTCTGCGCAATATTTCTTGACGTTTCAGAAACTCCTTAGCACTTGCCGTGTGTCCATCAATACTACAATTAGCACATTTCACGGGGAAGCCTACTGTCTTCACGGCTTCTCCAGTTATCGGATCAGTTGAAATTACCTCAACTGTATTCTCTTCTTTGGGTGGTATGACACACTTCTCGGGGCCGTGGTCACCACTACACTTAACACACCTATAAGGCATGTTGCAATTAATGGCCACATGCCCAAAACGTTGGCAATTATATCATTGAATGACGTTACGTTTATTGCGCCCAGCCATCTAAGTATAAAAATCTACATTCAATTTCTTAAGCATTATCTTTAATTTTTCATAAACTTCTAGGTTGCAGACCCCTACATTTGTAACATTCTTGCTCAAAATGTTAATGTTATATTCTTCATGACCTAATATTCTACTTAATTCAGTACTAATATTCTTAACATTAATATTGCACGTTGTTCCAACAGGTACAGACTTACTCTTCCTTTCTCCTGGCTTCTTTTGGAGGGAACCAGTAGCATTTATAGCCATTTTTGAATGAACACGTGCCATCTTCGCAGCCTCACTATTAACAGCTTTTGACACTCTTTGGTTCGAACTACCAGCAACACTCGTATTGAGCACCATTCTTGCGGCCTCTCTAGCAACACTGGTCGATTTTTGTTGCGATATTTGAACTTGTTCCTCACATGCACTATTGTTATCAACATGGCTTGCAGATGACTCATCTTCAACGCACATTTCATTGTCTGTAGTATACTCTTCACTCTCTTAAATAACACTGTCTATTTAATTTTTTCAGTAATTCATTAATCTCATTTCTAAGTTTCTTGTTTTCTTCAAACACAGAATTAAACTGATTCTTTAAACTTTCAATTTCACTACTTTTATGAGCTATTTGGCCTTGTAGTTCCTCCATTGCGGCCCATCTGGGCCTTTTGCTTGGGTTGTTATTTTCGTCACCCATAATCAAATTTCAAATCCATTAATAATAACAAAAGTTATTCAAAATAATCAAATTTCAAATCCATTAATAATAACAAAAGTTATTCAAAAAGTTCAAACTATATTTTATCGATGCCTTCTACAGGCTTCTCAAAATTTCACAGGATCTTTATATAAAGAAACACTATTATGTTTACTTTATCTACAAAAGTTTCTCTCTTCTTTTTTTAATACTTTTATGATCCACTTTTCGCAATTGTATCAAAATAATTCACTTTTTAATTATCTTCCACTTTTCACTTCAATGTTCACTTTTCAAACTCACTTCACTGACTCCTCTGTCTTCGTCTTGATTTTGAAAATTATTTTATATTATTACTTTTATTTAAAAACTTTATGGATACTTAATAGCTTTAGAGTTGATTTAAAATTCCAAAAGCTAACTACTGCCACGGGTATGAGAAACTTCATCTGTGTTGTAAAATTAATATTATTTTTATTTTTCAAAGCATAGAATACAGTTAATTATACTACGAAAAGATAAAATTCATACTTTTGGATATCTATAGGGACAGACAACATGTAGTTCGGTTTTAACTTATGCGTCGGCCTGAACAATAACTTTTTTCTTCAGTTTGAAATCCTCTTAGCTTTTACTTCGGCTAATCGAACTATCCTTCATTTTATTTTATTTAAAACACAAATCAATTAACCAAAAAAGAATACAAATTTTATCAGAAACACCGAAATTGATATAACTGGAACTAGGGGAAGAATTATACTGTTACGAAAGAAGAATTGTCAAAACATACTAGAAACGACGCTTGGATAGCAATACAGGATGTTGTATATAACATACCAAAATATATGGACTTTCACCCCGGAGGTAAATAACTTTTTTATACTTACCACCAAAAGTCAAATATTTATCTAATACGAATAATTGTACAGAGATATACATACATTCTTTGTACTGTAAGATTCTGTACCAATAAAAAATATAATCAATATGTATTAATTTTTTTAAATATATTTCCAGGTGTCGAAGAACTTATGCGTGGTATTGGAACCGACGCCACCAAACTCTTTAATGAGACTCATGCATGGGTAAACTATGTGCAACTGTTGAATAAATGCCGTATTGGCCCTCTTACAAACACAGTTAACAGGAATGCAGTTATTAAAGGACTAAATACTGGATATAGCAAACCCAAAATTTCCTTTGTAAAACCACTACCTAGTTTAGACTGGATACAAAATCGAGACGAGTCAACGTAATATTTTTACACGAAACCGTTCTGTAACCCCCGGCTGTCTTGTACGCCATCTAAAGAATACATTTAATTATACTACGAACAGATAAAATTCATACTTTTGGATATGTAGTTCGGTTTTAACTTATACTTCGGCGAGAACACTAAGGTTTTTTTCTCCTCACTTTGAAATCGTCGGAACATTTACTTCTTCTGCAAAGAACTAACTTGTTTTTTTTTCTCATTTATGACTCAAGCTACATTTTATTTCCGAAAATTCACTGAAATGTTAAACATTTATTCCCCATGAAATGGCCAGCGAAAAGAATAAAAATTTCACCAGAAAGTGGAAAAATTCAAATAAAATTAAATAAACATGAGGAGCAATTGGAACTTTGGAATAATTTGGGGAAATATACCAAAACAAAATTGCTAGCTAATGATTTTCATATGGATTTGGAATTCAAAATATTTATTAAAAAGCAATGTAATGAAGATTCCTTTGGGATTTTAATAGATGAGTATGTCTTTTAGCAGCCGGCAGTGGTTTAACACCATTTTTGGGCTTAATAGATCATCTATTAAAAAGAAACACCAATCGGTTGTAGGTATTCTTACATATAAAACAGTGTTCTATATAACTAAGTTATTATTTTATTCTAGACAAATTTTAAAACTACTTTACTTCAATAAAACAAGAGCGGATATTTGGTGCCATGAAATATTAACACAAATATCTTCAGAGGATAAAAGGTAATAATTTATTTTAAATATTTTAAGATACTAAAACATTTTAAATTATTTATACTTTTTTCTTTCATAGATTTCAATTTATTATCATATTATCAAATGCTGAAGAGACCTGGATGGGGCTAAAGGGAAGAGTTAGCTCCGAATTGTTATTTTCAATTACTAAATGCACAATAAGAAGGTGGGCGCTTGCAATGACTTTATTTAGACAGGCTTTGTATGGAACGTGCAGATTGTGTGCTGGCTGGTGTTAACAATTTCAAGAAAAATAAGTCTTTTTGACTTCTTGTTTTACAAAAAAGTTATTCAAAATTTCGAACTATTTGACTATGTGCTACTTACATAAGTGTAAGGCTGGTCTATAAAGCAAATGTTAATTATTAACTTATTTCATTCTCATTG
>JACGTJ010004018.1:29974-43236 GCA_014858695.1 Chrysomya rufifacies | reverse complement strand
CCCCTATCATTTTTTGATGGTGGGTATAAAAAATAAAAGTACCGTTACCAATAACTTATAACAAACCGGAATAAAAATTATGTTCATATTGATATCGATACACTGGCTATCACTCCTTTCTAAATATATTCAACATCAAATAGTTATAAACCACATGAATTCACGGTGAAAAAAAGTGTTTTTCAAAAATAATATAAACGGCGGAAGGAGAGCTTCCCCATGAAATCACATTTTTTTTATAAGTCCACTTAGTAAGAAACCAATAATTTGACAACAAAGTAACAAACATGCGTAAAATATTTTTATTTACCCTGAAGGTTTAATTTATTCAGAACGTTTGAACGTTTACAAGTTCAAATATTTAAATTTTAACAAACTTATTTTTCTAGTTAAATCAAGGTTTTTTTTTGAGACAAATAACTTATTTTAATTGTGGTAAATAGAAAATATTTTTTGCAGGCTTGTAAAACATTTATTTATTGACGATGTCATGTAAAAATTTGGAATAAAAGTTTTAATAATTGAAGTGTTTAAATGAAATTTGAAGACTGCATATGACATTTTTACTTGAAAATTAATGAACTATTGTTGTAAAATTTATGAATTATATTCGCACAAATATTATTTTTAAAACTGTTGTGCAAAACTCATAAAAATGTACGTTAGGCTGAGCAGCCGAACAGCAGTTTGTAATTTCGATGAATAAGACTCTTCAAAAAATAAATTAAAAATAATTTTCAGTTTTAAAGTTCTACACCAAATTGCAAATTTTTGTTTTTAATAAGATTTTTATTCTTAATTATTATATATATATTTTTTTTATCGAACAGCCTAATGTACAATATACACAAGTAGGTTAGATATTATTTACGATTAAATAAATATTTAAGATTGTATTGTAAATTTTGTGGTTTATATGAACAACACCAGCTAATGAAATATTGTGATTAATGACTACAGACATCTTAAAACCAATAACTCGCATCACTTAAAGATGTGAACAAAATAAGTATTATTTATGATAAATTCACTTTTGTATTGATGATTATATGATTTTTTACATGGGGATAATATCAACATAAAATCTTGTGAGGAAGAATATATCGACATATTACACTCAATATTGAGATTTTTTTTTATCAAATTCTTGGTACCCACCATAAAATTGCTAAAATTTTCCTTTCATGGCTTATCTATATATTCTTTTTGTATAAAATTCGTTTCTATATACGCATTAGTTTTTTATTTAGTGGTTTAGAAATAGTTATGTTCTATCCTTATATTTAGTCTATAACTCATATCTTTATTAACCGATTTTATATATTCAGTACCAAACTGTTTAAAAATAACATAAACATTATCGCCAAATTTGTTTTCCCTCACATTGGACCAAACAAACAGTCCTGCAAACAATAGCTAGATCAACTCAGGATTTGAAATTTAACTTTCAAACTGCTAACTAGTAGTTAACTAATAGTTGCAAGACAATTAAATAAACATTTTTTCTTAAAACACAAAGAAAAACTTATAAAATTTAACTGGAATAAACCAAAATTAATCAAATCACTTCATTTTATTCCATTCAAAGGTTTTAAAGTAAAATGGAGCGTTTTATCGATTTGTTGGTTCTAATTTTTATTTGTTTGAAATTTATTTTTGGACTAAAATAGCAACGAATTTGTCGTTGATTTCAAAACAATAAAATTAAATTTAATAAGTTGTGTACGAAAATGAAAGAAACAGAAAATTTAACATAAAAGTAAGAGACACGCGTGTTCGCCTGTGTAGGAGTAAAATACTTTTTAAGTACTTAAGAACGTGCTCAACCGTGACCGGCAGATTGACTGACAAGTTGACCATTTCAACAACTACATACATATATATTTATCCTTAAAATCTTTAGAACATACATACATATGTACATACATATACAAATTTATATTGACACGTAAGAAACCGAAACGAATACGAAAACGGCCGCTTACAACTGGTGCAGATGATGGACGTGACTGTCTTTCATTGAAAACAAACACACCGATAAGTATATGCATATGGCTGTATATACCCAGAAATATTCAAGACTTTTTCGAAAGTGCAAAAATTTTGTATGGAAAGAGTAGCTACTAAGGTTACGTATACATACGTAACCTAAATGAATTTGTATTGGATAACCTTAAGAAACGAGTATTGAGATTTAAATATGTAGGAAATTATACTAATTTAAAGTATTTTAACATTTAATTTATATAAAAAAAATAAAAAGTGACAAAATAGTATTAATGGAAAAAAAACAAATTTCCTACCAAAATCTGATTTTGATGAAGAAAATTACATAAATTTTTGGATCACTTCCAAAATTCGGTTTTTATGTAAAAAATATAAAATTTCTTATATCTTGGCTAAATAAAGAAATAAAGCAAAAATATTTAAAATCTGAAATCATTTAAATTTGCATCTAAAATTCGATTGAAAATATAAAATTGCTTATATCTTGGCAAAATTAAGAGATGGAGCAATAATACTTAACATCTGCGAGCTCCCCAGATTTTAAGTTTTATAATTGTTCATATATTGAATAAATAAACATTTAAATAAAATACATAAAATCTGTCATACCTAAATATTTCTTAAAAATTTGATTGTAGTATAAAAACTTAAAATTTCTCATATCTTGGTTAAATGAAGAGATAGATCAAAAATTCTTAAATTCTGTAATCACTGTAAATTCCTCCGAAAATCAAATTTTATATGAAAATCTTAAAATTACTCATATTTTGGTCAAAAAGAACTGTTAGATGAAATCTGTGATCACTCAGATAACCTCTCCATTTTTGTCATTTTCTACATATTTAAATCGCACATTATGCAATGTAGGATGACTTTTACCAAATTTCCTCAAATTCTGAAGAATATCTGATTATCGGTTATAAATGAAATGAGTCCAACATTAAATCAATGAGAGATTAAGATTAATCAAAATATTTTTCCATGTTATTCAGGAAGCAACTCTAGTGTCGTCTGATTTCTTATATAGTGGTACAATAAACTTTTCTATTAATCAATTTTAGATGAGATTTTCTTTGGATGAAAGTGATGAGGTGAAAATGTTCCTTTTTTTTATAATACCAAACTGGTCACATGTGTACAAAAGTTGTAAAGTTTTTAGTCCACGTTTAGAATATTGTAGGGAAGTGACAAGAAAAATGAAATTAAATCACACTTTAGTCTACGTCTACCTTGGTAAGAGCAAATAACTGACTAACTGAACAAATGAATGAATGAATGTTACACATAAGCTACAAATTGTTTCCTGTCAGAACAACAGTAACAATAACAACTAATAAAAATTCATTTTGTATATAAATGTAGGTAGGATTGTGTGTGTATATACATACATATCTTTATAAAAATAACATGTATTTGCATTTGAATGAGACAAAAACACAAAAATAAATAATATCCTTAAACAACAGCATAACATTAGACTTTTTCATGGAGAAATTTTCTTTAAGAAAGTTTCTTCAAAAAAAATTTACGCATTTGTTAGATGTACACAGGAAAGATGGCAACAACTAGAACAACAGTAAAGTTTTTTATATTCTATATTTTGATGAGAAAAGTTTTATCATGATGTACAGTGGTTCAGAATAGCTTGAGGTTTAATTTTAACCCAATACATAAAAAATGTATATGAGTTTCAAATAAAATATTAAAGTTACTAACATTTGGCAACATTGTTAGTTACTTGAACTGAAATATTCTGACAATCAAATGGGATTTTTAAAATCAGTGTTATGAAAAAACATTTTTTTGCCTGATGAAATTCATTTCTGAGCTACTGTGCGATGTATATACAGTATGTATGTATGTATATGTGTACGCGTCATGAGTTGGACTCAAGCTCAGGTGGTGGCTAAAGTAAAATTTTGTCAAAAATTACAAAAATGCCCTTGCCTTTGGGGTGTCCCCATACACGTATTAATACACACACACACTCATATTTAATTTAGGTGTTTTTCTTCCTATTTTTCTTTGTTGTAGACATTTTATTTAAATTAAATACTCCTCTTGTAGGCATGATTAATGAAAAAAATAAAAATTACATTTTATTTTAAGTGTTACAACAGAGTACAGAGTACAGAACGAACTAGTTTGTCTTTTTTACCATTTTTATGAATAAATATGATTTAATGTATACGGTTCGTTATTCATGAACATTAAGGTGGTGCAAAATTGTTTAAGTTTCTAAACGTTTGTAGAAACGGAATGCGGTAGGTCACAATTGGAGGATCATATACTGAAAATTTCACATTTTTATGTTGAACAATACGAAGGAATTGTCTCAATATTCTGTAACTGGTGCGATTAAATCGACCCTTCGAACAAGTTTGGTGATTGGATATTTAATCCCTTGATATTTTCATCAAGAATTTTAAAAACAGAGCAGAGTATTTAAACATTATCTTTCACAATTTCATTCCGTATACATACTATAGGCATCATTTTAAAATAATTAGTATACACAAAATTTAGTTTCTGATTTCTTTTTTTTTTTTATTAACTAATTTTATATTTACACAAAATTTAATAATAAATACAATTTTTGGTTTATAATTTTTAAATAAATGTTTCTGTGGTTTAAATTGTCTTTGTATTAGAACTAAAATAACATATTTGGCACAAAATTGACTACATTTGTTTTATAAATATTTATAAAATTAGAAATATAAAATTTTATTTTACATTTTTTTTCTCCTTAAATTAAAAATTTATTTTTTTTATTGTGATTTTTATTTTCTTTGAATAGGACTTTGAAACAAAATTTATTAAATGTAATAAATTGTCAAATCCTTAAGGAATGTATACGTATGTATGTATAAATATTTGTTGATCTATTTCTTAATACTTTTATTTTGCTCTGTGTTCTTGCTTTTTTGGCTTTAGAAAATATTTCATGGATTTCTTAAGTAAATATATATTTTTTTATGCAAATTTCTGTAAAAAGAAAATAAAAAAAAATATATAATCCAGAAAAGTTTTATTTTTCTACTGTAATTGAACCCTAAATGGTAGATGGGAAAAAGCAAAGACAGAAATAAAAACTCAACTTGTACGACTTTTCTGCACGTTCGAGTAAACGCTTAAACGTGGTTGACTTGAACGTGACATCGCTGCTCTCCTGGCTCAACCTAAAACACTACTCAGTAGTTTGGGAATAGTCCATATGTTTGAGTGTATGAATGTGGGAGAATTGAGATCCTAGGCTGTTTCATTTCTTCCGCTACTTATACCGTGTTTTGTGCTGTTGTAGTTGTTTAGTCCAGAGTTCTTAATGTATGGTAAGTACCCATAAGTAAACATTGCTTTGTTGTAGCAGGTTATCTGTCTGTCTGTCTTTCTGTATGCCTTTATGACAATGCTTGCTTTTGTTAAACATAACTTTCCTGTCGCTGTAGTTGCATTTTCAATTTCTTTCCTCTTTCCGTAATTTCTGGATGCAGTTGGTGCTGTAATTGTTCATCTCGGTTACTTTTTACTTGTTGTAATAGCTGATGGGTCAGGAAAGAAATGTCACGACTAGAATTAGAATTTGTATCGAGCGACGACAATTGTTGTTTTGCATCCTGTGATGAATTCAACTTAAAGAACAAGGAGGATGGCATGTGTTTTTGTTGTTCCAGTAATTCCATGCCCAAGACAGAATCCTGCACCAGACGTGTCAGTGTATGTAGAATTGTTTTGATACAACGTTTTTGAGCTTCAGTTTCGCCACGTGAATTGTAGCTCTTGTAGAATTCCGTTTCGTATGCGTACGTGACGAAATTTATGATACCGGCATTGGCCAAATGGCTGTGGCATTTCTTATTTAGTGACATATTGTACAGCATGGCAACGATTTGTTCCTGCAAATAATACAATAAAAACAATATTTTACTATAACACATACACACACATATTCTTCATTTATAAGAAAACAACTAAGTAGTTACGTAAGAAAAGAGGGAACAGATATAAAATAAAAGTTAAATTCTTGATATCCAAATTCTCAAGTAAATAAAAGAATCTAACGTGGTAAAAATTAAGGAGAAATTGTTAAATAAATATTTGAAATAAATTTCCCAAACTTTTATGTTCATGCAACACTCCAACCACATTGTACACATCACAGTGCGATGTATACGCGTGTTGTTTATTTAAAGTTAATTTCAAGGGCCACATTTAGTTTTTGAATTGAAAACATGCTTTAAAAAAGCTCTCAATGAAATTGAATATTTTTCAAATTTTGCAATTGAAAAGATTACATAAGATTTATGTGCTCGTAAGTATACAATGTATTTAAGATTATATGGCAATTACTGGAAATATAAAAGAAATACTTACATAAAGAAAAACATTTATTCCTTTATCTCGCTGTTCCATGGTAGTTATCAATTTGAATATAGTCTCGTGCGACATAATGGAATAGTGGGAAGTGATTTCCATACGAGACAGATTATTTAAAGCTGCGGTGCACAATAGCAATGTTTGAGGACATTCGGTAAATACTAACAGCTGAGTTAGACCTTCCACGATTGGTTCAACGCAACTTTTTAAACCGCTTACTTTATGCTCTGGACCATGCCAGGCTGCAGTAATTTGGGTCAAAAGTGAAACAGCTTCCCGTTTCTCCATTTCACCACGTTCTTTATCATTGTTAGGCTTTTTAGAACCCACCACTTGTAAAATATCTCTTATTATTTCAATCCCTCCACAAGAACCCAACTGTGCAATTGGTTCGGGAGCACAACAAATTGTGGCTAAAGCTCTAAGGGCCTGAGCTCTTACTGAACTTAATTTATGGTCTAGGCATATAACCAACAAAGTTCTTACAGCTTCTGTCTGAACAAAGGCATTTGTGAGCGAAGCAAATCCATCATAATCGATGTTCATGAGAGTAGCAATCATATTTATATTAGCTTTTAGCATTAAATCACAACGACCGTTTTCAACACTGGTCACCAGAATTCGTACGAGTTTTTCATACACTTGCTGTACGCTAATTAGGAGTATACGTTTCAAAACTTGTAAGTCTTCTAACAAAGACTCCAGATTGATATAGTGATGATTCTCCAGAGAGTAGCGTGTATCTTTGTTGACCATGCGTATTTGATCCAAATAGTCATCATAACGCTTACGTTCCAATCGTGAGTCGGCAAAAAATACTGATCTGCGCTCGAGTATAAGTGTAAACTCGGAAACGTGATCTAATAACTGCAAAGATCCCGTAAGTGCGTCTTGCAATGACACATTTTGCTCCCCACTGAGCATTCGTTCTACCTTCTCGAAAGATCCTTGCATGGAAAGTGCTTTCTGTTGCAATTGTCTTATAAATTTAGCTACAGTATTTGTTGTGATTTGAAGACTTTTGAAAGCTTCTTGAGCTATCGATTTGGTTTGCAAGGTTGACATTACTTCGTGGTCATAGGACATACGTAAATCATCTAGCCATGTCTGCACGTCCTCAGTATGACCATTCAGAAGGGTATTCTCATATTCTTGACAAGCGAATAATGCGGGAAGTGTAGTAGGTGGTTTATTACATTTTTGTGCTTTTGGTGTACTAGTGTTACCACTGAATCTGGCATGTAAGCGTAAAGGCGATACAACTTGTTCTTCGAGTTTTAAAGTGTTATTGTAACTGGACTCCAAGGGACCTCCCAAAACAACAGTTTCATTATTATAGGGTGGTGGTGGTGTAGAGCATGTAGGTGCACCTCCCAAATAAACGGTTTCGTTATTGTATTCTGGTACTGTAAAAGATGAATCCAAATCGCTTTCTTCTTCCTGATCCTGCATTTTACTGTTACATTTTTGCAAACGTTTATGGGCTGGAGATAGGGGAGACGTAGCTTTTCGTTGAACTTTTCTACGTTTTTTTATTCTAGGATTATTTCCCTTTATGGGTGATACGGCATCACTACTCTGAGTAGTGTTCTCATCATCGAATTCCAATTTCTTGGCTAAAGGTGATTCATTCATCAATTGCATACTGTCTAATTTAGCCATTAAAGATGAACCATCCTCTTCATCATATGATGATGTATTTTTGTTGGGTGTTGCTGAACAGGAAAAAGATATACGTCTTGATACATTAACTAGAGATGTGTAAAATTCTGAATTTCCAGTCCGTCTCACTACTGTCGGTGGTGTGTCCACTGTTCGTACTGAGGTAGGTGAGCCAATGTCACTTTTTATTGATTTGCTGTTGGGGGATGATGTTTTCGAAGAACGGCCGCTTAGACTGCGTGTACTGTGAAACTCATCATTATCGGAAAAACCGGAATCCTAAAAACAAATGAAGAAAATTTTACGTTTAGTATTAGATACTTTACATGAAAATTTTGTTCAATTTTGCGTTTGTTAATATATACTTACTTGTGACCTTAAGCTGCCAGGACTATCATGTTTTTCCCAAGACAATTTTGATACATTTTGTTCATCTTCAACTTCTTGTATGCGAGATAAATTGCCACCGTATGATTTGTACTGATTTAAATCCAATGAATGATAAGCAGCACCGCCAAATTGTTGATACTGTTGTTGTGGCTGCAGATGATGGTATTTTTGTTGTTGCGGTTGCTGCTGACTAAAATATGAATATAAGCCACCACTTGTTAAACTCACCGAGTTTGGGTTTGTGTTTAGCAAGTGTTGGTTGGCGGGATTCATGACATTCAAACCTGGTAACTGATTTTCATCAGATCCCCACCAGACTTTACTGTAACTACGTTGAAAAGCCATCTCAATCACTGAAGTCTGTGTAAATCTCTGCAAGGAAAAATTGAAAGAATGTAAAAAAAAATGAAATAAACTAACATAAATTTGTTACTACTCGTATATGTATACTATGCTTCAAGTACTTTCAACTATAATTTTGTTGAATTTTTTGTGCATTTTTGAAAATTGTTGAAGTTTAAGTGTTGTTCTTTCGACACAACAACAAAAGAAATTGCTTTACAACTAAAAAGATTATTCGGCAAAGAGACTGGAAATAATAATATAAGTTAGTCAGCGAATGCAAAACTACTCCAAAGGGAAGCTGATTATGGTTTGACTTGCAAAGAGTAACAATAATAATACTGGCTGTTGTTGTCGTTTTATTTTGAACATTCACTAATATTTAGTTTAATGTTAAGTATCCAACTATCAGCACCATTAGTGGTTTAGAGTTCTCGTTAGTATGAATAAGTAAATTGTAAATTGTTGTTTAGAGAATCTTTACATTTCCATAAAAATTATGCTAGATTATCATTTCCCTCTTCCTTATTCTTTCTTTCTATACGATTTAACTGGTAAATTTTATGTTTGTGGATGGAGGATATCAAGTAATTGAAGTTTTACGAAAAATTTTCAAAAATACTTATTTTAAAGGTATCATTTAGTTTTCACTTAAAGCTAATTCGTTAATTGGATCTTTGAAGCTTTTTAATTTTAATATGAAAATTGTATACAAAGTATTTTTTTTTTAATTTTTAAAATCCCACGTATTATAACATAACTTTCATCATTTCCTGACTTAACTGAAAAAATATAAATTTATTTCATTCTTTCTGTCATGGCATATAATTAAATAAAACTACAATTGATTATTTATTTATTGCATTTTGTTATATTCGTTTTTTACTAAATGAATAGTATAAAATATATAATTGTTATTATGTTTATTAGTATTTAATACAATTATCCATATATATTTGATATCGATATTAATTTATTCTATACATTAAAGCACAAAATATTGTTTTCTATTAAAAAATAAATTGAAAAGATAAAATAAATGAACTTTACTCAAAACACAATTCACCAATGATTTAAATTTAACGAAGAATATTAATTTTTTTTTTTTTTTTATAAAATTAGTTTTTATTAAAATTTTATTTTGGAAATAAAATATTTTTACTGAAACCTCAAGAATTTCCCAGAAAAAATATATATTTGTATGTAGTATGCATATAGTTGTTTATAATATATTTATGTAATAGTAGGAGAAATTCAAAAATTATTATTAATTTTGATTTTAATAACTTTTACATTAAAACATGAAGAAATACTGTTTTTGTTTTATTTTCGGTTTATAATAAGAAACACAAACATTAAGTAGAAGGATTCAATTTCAACAAATCATCACATTTTCTAAATTGAAACTGAACTAAAATAATACAAGTAGTAATACGAAAAACAAATAAAAATTTAAATATAAAAACAAATTTGAATAAATAATAAAGATAGAAATGAAAACAACTTAAACAAAAGAGGAAAACAATTTGTTAAGCAAAAAAAAAAAAAAAAAAAAATAGTAAAATATTATTATATACAATGAAAAAATGAACAATAAAAATGAAAGTTCTTGTTGTAAAGTTTGCTTGTTTGTTTGTTTGTATTTCTATGTTTATGTTTGGATGTACGAATGTATGTGGTTGAGTAAGTATGCAGTAGATAGTTTGTAGTATTACTACTTTGACTAAAACTATAAATTATTAACAATATTTTGCTTTTGTTTTCGTAGTTATTAAGAGCACTTCTTTTGTTTTCATTATTACTCTGCTAAAAAAAATAAACAAATTGAAAAAAAAAGAGTTAAATAAGAAAAAATTTACAGAATAAAACTGAAAATTCTTGCTAATATTTTGTTTGATTTATGATTTCACGCGGTCAAAGTCTAGTTCATTTAAAATATGTTGTTAAAGAACTACAGTAAGTTAAAACAAAAGAAAATAAATTTTGTATTCATCTACAGGATAATATAAAAATCTTCTCAAATTGCAAGAGAAGAAATTTCGAGCATACAGTTGCGATCATCATCTTACTACATCGTTAACAACCAAAGTCGATGTGTATATTTGTTCTTGTGTAGTGGAGGCTTGTATAATGGTAGATTTTGTAGTGATTACTTTTTTGCCCTCCACATCTTGTTCTATACCCTCATCGGATTGTTTGTAGTCGGGTTGTTGTTGATGATGATGGGTTTGATGGTCTTCAATGCATCCGACAGTCGTCACTTGGACGTTTGTTTTTGACAAATGAAATTGTGGTTTCTTCCTTTGCATTGGTGAGCGAGTACTACCGGAGGCTGATGCTAGATCATCATCGCTATAATCATCAGTGGTACTACCCATGGTACTGCGGTGCGAGGACATGTATGATCTCTGTGGTAGCAAATTTCTTGAATGTGAAGAAATTCTTAAAGCTGTTGTAGAATTTGCAGTAATATCTTCTTCGGATATATCATCAAATGCCGGAGGAGGAGTTGAAGATCCCGACATTAAAGGCGGTCTTATATTAGAGCTAACACTTTGTGATGGCGTTCTTTGTGGTGTTCGCGTTGTAGTGTTTGATGTCTTTCGTTTTGAGGGGGAATGTTTCAGTGGAAATGTTGGTGTCTTCTTAAACACTGTTTTACCCATGAAATTTTGAAAACGTTGAGCATAGAACGAAGGACGGCATACCGAAACGGTGTCTCCATTGTAAATAATGGATTTAAAGGTGTGTTCTAGCTTCTTTTCTAAGCGATAAGACTGTAAAATATCTATTATACCTATGTATAATATCAAACGTTCATCATTTTCTGATCGTGCAGGTATACCACCAGCTGGTATATCTTCATCTTCTTCGAATGGTGTATCAATATCAGCGGTAATTGATTCCATGGCTGTTGAATGTGCTACTAATCGTTGGCGATTCATGCTACGCGAACGATTCAAAGCGGAACCAGCCGCTGCTGAACTCGAAGCAGCATTGTATATTTGATCTGCTTCTGGTGCTTCGTCGGCTTCTCTTATCTCATCAGTTTTTTGCAATTTCGCTCTAGCATTGCGTATGCGTTCTTCTCTTTTTTCCTTGGCTGCCAAATCCAGATTATGTATTCCCACTAATAGTGAATAATCCATTATTTGAAAACTTTCCAACACCATACAATCCCTTTGTATAGTCTTAATTAGAGCATTATATTTGTCCGTTTCCAAAAATATGCCATTCGGATGATGTTCCATAAAATCCAAATCTTTATAAGTAGGACTAGCCTTTTGTCTTTCTGCCTTTGATGCTTTTCGACGGAATGTTGAACCCTTCAAATCATATTTTGCATGCATTTTAATATCCGATGGCAGTAAATTATTCATAGCCACCAAACGAACGTTTTTAGCATTATAGTGAAAGCAATATAGGCCAAAGAATTTTGGCAGCAAGGTACGAGGATTTTGGGAAAGGTTCATATAGTAACCAGGTAAAAGTTTTTGTAAAAATTCACATTCTTTCTTTTGTACAGTCTTAATTATGAACTCATCATCGTCGGTCAAATAGAATATAGAGCCTGACGCACCCGGATTAGATAATTGTCTCAAGGGTGCAGCACACATTGACATAAGGAAATCATCTGGAGCTATACCAAAAAGATCTCGAAAATACCGAAAAGCTATGGGAGCATAAACTTTAAAACGAAATTCACTATAATGGTGGGCTGGGGTAAGAGATGAGCCATCTGGCGGAAAAGATATTGTTTCCATTTCAAAAAAATCGTTCATCAGTAAATCCCTCTTTGGTTTCGAAGCCAAACTTCCAACAGTATGTTGAATGCCCAACTGGATGGATCCCATAATTTGTTTACTTTGTATTTTTTTATAAGTAACTTCGCCTTCATCATCAACCCGTCTGTGACCGATTTTCTTCTCATGTTTTCCCGCTGATGATGGATTTCGCGAAACACTTTTATCTAACGTTGACGAAGCACTCTTGAGTCTTTGTTGTTGATTTATTTCTTGCTGCAGAAACGCAGTAGACTCATGGCCACCATGGGCATTCGCTGCCTCACTGAAAAGTTGTCGCGAAGTAGAGGGCATTGCCGGCACCATACTCGCGGGATATGAATTCAAATTCGTATCATCATTATCTGAAACTATAGATATAGCTGATGTTGAGCTCGGTTTAGTTATCGTTAAAATGGCAGTAGTCGTTTTATTAGAGGCATTTGAAGATCTAGCCAGATTATCTTTATTATCATCATCATTATTATTCTTTGTATTGTTTGGTTGTTTAAATGGTTCCAATTCAATAGAATCAATAACACCAACTTCGCTGGCCATTATTTAGAGCAAAATGCTGCAAAATACACCATTTTCAAAATGAAAAGAGAGAAAGGAAACAAATTTGGTCAAAACGAAAATAATGACATGAGTTTTTCTTCTCAAAACATGAGTTGGTAAATTTACAAAAAAAAAAAAAAAAAA
>JACGTJ010004018.1:18049-29608 GCA_014858695.1 Chrysomya rufifacies | reverse complement strand
TTTTTTATTGTTTTAACAGTAACAATTTTTAGAGAGAAAAGTATTTATCTATTTTTTTATCAATCTTAATAACTTAATTGTTCTTCTTAATAAAATTTATTGAACTACATTATGTTTTATTTAA
Source organism: Chrysomya rufifacies (assembly GCA_014858695.1). NCBI lineage: Eukaryota > Metazoa > Arthropoda > Insecta > Diptera > Calliphoridae > Chrysomya > Chrysomya rufifacies. Next base: position 29,484 of record JACGTJ010004018.1, on the reverse strand, counting down.
TATAACATAAATGATTACATTTCATTCAACCTTTTGCCCTTTTGTTATTTTTTTTTACTCTATTGGAAGAATAATATTTGTTTTAGCTAAAAGCTAAAATATTTTATGTGCGTGTGTATGTGTAAATATATATATATATATATATATATATATATATCTATAAGTATGTGTGTATGTTTGTGCGCTTCTCTCGTATTCCATTCATGACAAATTACTCATGCTGAACATGATGAATGCTGCTAATTTTGTTGGTCGTGGTTTATTGTCCACATATTCTCAACAATTGAAGCTTTGTCTCTGATTTAAATATGAGTGTAAATATTTATTACTATTATCTATATTACGGAAAATGAATTGTATTATAAACAATTAGAATACACTTCACATTTTTTTAAACATTTATTTAGAGAGAAAAGTTCAATTGAATCGCGATTATATGATGACTTTATATTTTGTATCTATTCTATTGAAATCATTATTAAATGATGCATGATGACTCACTTTATAAATTTGTTCTTCCTAAAACTCTTCTTGTACAAACTAAAAACAATAATTAGAAGTTTATTGTGAAAGCCATCCAAACAAGTGAATGTTTACACAAATGTGTGATTTCAAAAACAAAGTTTGTTTAAAAACAATTGCCACAATGAAAATACAATAACTAATAAACAAGATTTTTTTATTTAGATTTGTATTCCTACTAAATTATATATGTATTTATACAACATAAAATTGCAGATTTTATATATAATCTTATTTATGAAGCAACATATATTTTCTATTGTTTTTCTTGTTAAGCAAAATATTTAATTTTTAGCACAAACCCCAGTGTCAATTAATATTTTTTCTAAATGGTTTTATTTTTATTTCAAAAATGTTTGTTTTTCAGAAAATTAAATCTTCTTCATTATACAGTGAAAAATACATAAATATAAGTTGAAAAAAAACGTGTAAAACTTAAAAAGAACTGATGATGAATTTTGGATATTTTTATCATAAAATAAAACATTTAAGATACATATATGTATATGTAGAACTGAAAATGGAATAGCAAAGATCACTGTTGTCAACAAGAAATAAATAAAAATAAATATATTTTATCTTACAGAAGAGCTTCTGTATATATACATATGTATATTGATCAACTTGTATATCATTTCCATTCTGTATATAATAGCATATAGATAAATATTTATAAAATTAGCGTTTTTAGTACATACACATATTAATAATATAACTTTATTTAATTATATTTATGATTATAGGCAAATTGTTACATCCGAATATGTTGTATGTATAATAAATAAGTTGTATACGATTTTACGTTTGCATATAAAACGAATAACTATTAACCTTTAAATATTTTTAGAAATATGGATAAAATTACATTAGCAATTAAAAAAGCTCAATTGTTTATAAGTTTCTCCTTGATATAAATAATAGCAAACAAAAGGAGAGTTTAAATGCAACAATTGTAGTTGATTGCTGACAAAAGGCTTATCTAATGAAAATATACACTTCACACATACTTATGCATATTAAATAACATATGACGTCACAATAATAAGTATTTTTAAGATAAAAGCATAAACTGATAAAAAATAACAAATTATAATTCAAAAGTTTTGATTCAATACTTTTATATATTAAAATTAAAACTTAACACCGTTTTCTTCACAGATATGGTAACTCAGTAACTTTGTTTACCTAAATACAACTCTGAGCACTATTTTCATTTTTTTGCTAGATGATCATATTATTGTATGTGTGCGTATTTTTATGGAATGAAGCAACAAAAAATTATGACATTCGATTTTTAAATAAGTGAACAAAGTGTAATTAATCAAATTATAAAATCACATTTCTAGAAAAACAGGTAATCTTTCTATATAAGAAGCAACTTTTTCTTTTAACCGCGTCTCTTTTTTAATTAAACACATTTACTTACTTTTTACGATATTGCGAAATTTTCACAAAGTTAACAAATATTGCCCAGCAAATACTGGTCGATAACTAAAAGCATAGGTATTTTTTTCTTTAAAACGCTTGCTTTGTCTCGCGTAAAAATATTGAATGAATGAAGCAACAAGTCGAGACTTTTTGTTTTGTTTTTTTTTACAAAAGAGCAGACGGCTACACAAGTACACACACCACCAGCACGTAAATTGAGAATAGCAGCAACAAAAAATATAAATGACTAAATAATTTGTTAATTCACATTTCACTGCTGATATTCCTTTTTATCCATGGACAAAACTCCAAAAAATATTTTTTTATAATTCTTCCTAGAATTTCCAGATGTACAAGAGGGCGTTTGTTTTATGGTATAATTGTTAAAAAAATCTTCTTCATTAGCACTGTGATTTAATTAAAACTTTGTAACAATTTCACTCCCAGTTTCTTTTGCTTTTTATGATTAATATTAAATTATTTCATATTCTTTTTCGCGTTAGCAGCTGTTTAGCGAGTTGTTTGCGTCGATGAAAATTTCGTTTTAAAATGACAGGCGCTCGAAGATAATATGACAATGAGTACGTAAAAAGAGTATAGATAGTTAAAACATATCATCTCTCGTTGTGTATTTAAAAGTGCGAATGAGATAGCTATATTACAAAAAGTGTTGTAAAACGTAAAAAATAACAAATAGAAACAGCAACAAATGTTGCCAGATTTCTTTAAAGCCCATAAAAAATTTTTCATTTTATTTGATGGATTTTTCTTTTAAATTTTGTTGATGCATTACAAAAGTTTAACAAAAAAATCTTTGTAATATTTAATTTCAATTTATACATTATTCAATAAAATTTATTTCAAAAATAAAAAGCATAAATAAATTTAAACCAAAATATTTAATAGATATTTTTAGGGCCTATTATTTAATTTTACATTTAGATATTGTGTCAATTAAACTGAAATTCACATATTTTATGTACATAAATACAGGCAAAAAAAATTTTAAGCCATTTTCATAAACACAATACATGCAATCAGTAAAATATTAGTATTTAATAAAACTATTATATTTAGAAAATCTTTTTGATAACAGAAAATACAAATTTACATATAAATTAAATAAACTGCAATAAACAAACCAATGCATAGAAAACTATTTTTTTGTGATATCTTTTAATAAATATCAATCAAACAAAATTCCAATCCCATAAACAATAAAAAATATTTTGAAAGCTTTTTATCAGTATTCATTTTTTCATTGAGCTTTATTTTTAAAATTAATGTTATATTTCTGTGATATGTGAAAAAGAAATGCTCTTAAAATACACATAAATTCTTACATATGTACATATATTTAAAGTATAAAATATTTACATACAACGTGTGCACAATATAATTAAATTAAAAATAATCACTACTCATTAAAAAGTTCATTAATGTGAGAGTTTAGTAGATGTAAATTTGTATGTGCCTTTGTAAAGTAGTAAATAAACTTGACAAATTTATTTTGAGGTTACTACAAAATGTACCTTTACCAATTTGTATGTACAACAGTTAATCCAATAATATGCTACTTTGTTCATTGACGTTATTTCTAAATAGGCTTGTATGTATGTTTTTTTTTTACATTTCGTGTTGCATGGGAGCATATTGTACATTTCTCCTCATATATGTATGTACATGTATTGAATTTTAATTATTTTTTAAGTTATGTTAAGGAAAATGCCCAGGCTTATTTTACTTTAGTAATTCGATTAGAAATAAAGAAGAACATGAAGGCATTTAATATGAAACTGTTTAATTTAATATGGTTAATATAGAAAATCTGTGATTTAGCAGGGTTGATAATATTTAATTATTTTATATTTTCTTCATCTGGAATAGAGAAGATATTTTTTGTTCAAATTTTTTACAGCCTTTCTTTAAAAAATAAAAATTACAGTGTTCTATTGTTATTGGCAACATTGTGATTTTTGTGTAGGAACAGGAATTTGTTTACATTTATTGTGTAAAAACGGCCTTAAATATATTTTTAATTGAGTAATTGAATTACATTATTAAATCTTTTCGGATACATTTAGTGAAATATTGTAATTATATTTAAATTTCATTGGAATTGTGTATGACATTGATATTAATTAAAAACGTTAAAATTTTTAATTCGGGAAATTATAATGGAAATATTACAGTGTAAGTTATTTTATTTAATAAACTATGAAATTCAGGAGCAGTAAAATTTATAGAGAAACCCCATTAACTTTAAAGAATTAACTTCTGTTCCAAAGCTATATATTTTAAGTATTAAGCATTGCAATATTTTTTAAACCAAGTTTGTTAGAATTCTGGTTTGTTTTAAGTTGATTCTTTATTCCAGAAAGTGATCAATATGTGAAACATTTAATATTTTCAACATCGATAATATTTTCATTAATTAAATCTTCATTGTGTTCACTACAAAATGATTAAGCTTAAAAGTGTTTTTGTAATAAAAAAAAAAAACACTTGTTATTTGTAATTTCATAATAAATACAAAGGGAATTTAAAAGATTTTATAAAATATTGTTTCATTGTAATGATTCATCCTATATTTTTTATGGAATATATTTAATGACACTTTTCAGATACAATGAGTAGCGTACTAACTACATAAGAATGTGTATATGAATAAAAAATATATAATGAAAAGAAAAATGTGATTCGATATTTAATGTCATCAGTATTATTTTTATTTTTTTATTTTATATTTTTACCATATTTAGAGCAAAAGAATAGAATATCAAACAGAGAAACCAGACAATGAATGATTTATTAAAACTATTTTTCATAGTAAAAATAAATGGCCAACAGATGATACGTTTACATGTATGTTGCGATTTTATTTTCCAAGCTTTGTTTTTTCTTGCTGTGATTTTTAGTTTTGTCTGTCGACTATTTATTGCTATAATTATGGTTAATTTCTTATCGTGTAACGGTGTCATAAAAAAAAAACAAAAATAAAACTCTGCTGACCATTAACAATTTGTATAGAAAGTTAATATTAAATATAAAAGACACCAAGAAAACTAATAGAAATAAATATTTGAAATCAATTCTTATAAACTTTTTACAGGTTTTGACATACATAATTTAATTCCCCTTTAATTCATAGTAATGAAATTAAACAATAAAAACTTAATGTTATAAACTTTTATAAAATATTTTCACTTTAAATTTTACAGAAATGGTGTTTATGTTATTTATTGAAAATATTCTAAACAAAAAAATTCTAATACATATAATGAAATTAAAAAAAAAAAAAAACTACTAGTATTGATTATTATTTAAGCTTTTCATTTAATTGATTTTTTTTAATTTAATATTTAAAATTCATGTCACAGATTTGTATTGTTTTTGTTTAATATTTCCTAATAAACAATGTGTTCAAATTGTTATTCCAGAAGAAGAAGAAAAAAAATTAATATATTTGTATATGTATACAAATATTTTTTATTTTCGATTTTAATGTTTATTTGACATTGTATTGATTTATGGTCAAATATTTTTGTGTAGATGTTGATGGCACAAGTGTTTATGGCAATTGCCAAAAATAATATGAAAAAGATGATGGTTTATTGTTTTAGTGCAATTTATTATGTTTTTATTTTCATTTTCATTTTTATTTTGATTTTCTTTTCTTTTTATTTAAAAATTTGAATATTTAAAATCTGGTTTATAGATTTTATTTTAATATAAATCATATTTTCTAATTGATGTTTTAAAGATAAAAAACACTTAACTAAAAAATAATAAATAAAAAATGTTTAATTATTGTTTATAATAGTTTAAAAGCTTTTATTTATTTAAATCACGATTTCATTATTGATTTTATTTTTTAAAATATATTTAACAGTATAATATAAATAATTTCTTAATACATTGTTTTTTCTTCATGAGAAATTCAATCCCATACCAATTTAAAAAAAATGATTAAAATGATTTATTCATACGTCATATTTTAAACTGGTAAAACCAGTATAAGATTCAAAACAAATGTACGTTTACCTCTGTATCTTTTCTGTTTGTTTAGAATTTCCTGAGAACGAATTCTTATAGGAATTTTTTTAAAACAACAAAAAAAAACCTTTAAATTATCATCCTAACTTTTAAGTTAAGTGATGATTCATCATTATACAAATTAAAACGAAATAAGCTACATTACGTTCATATAAACCCTAAATACATATAAATAGTCCACATTTTTATATAGGCCAATTTTTTTAACTATAGATATTAATTAGTTAAACAAATTTTAATATTATAATATTTTAGTAATTCTAACCTCCACCTAGATAAGCTTCATTTGTTGTGCCCTGACATACTTAAAATTTAATGACATCGAAATAATATTTATATTCAATATTATTATTATTATTTTTTTTTTATCAATATTCATATAAAACAACTAAGTAATAATTTCGAATTTAATAAAAGAGGGCTATCTGTGTAATGTCCAAATAAAAAAATATTTATGAATGTAGAGTGATAAGAGAAATGATAACAAGATTTAAACATTTTTCGAATTTTATTTCAAATATTTCAAACAAGATATAACAAAATTCAATTATGCAATGTATTGTTTATGAATCAAGTCATAAATATTGATTACATGTATTACGTATTTTAGTATATACTATACAAATTTGATATATAAATTCCGGTGAAAACTTACAAACTTTACAACAAAGAAACCTTTTTTTAAGATTTTGAAATTTAAACTTCTGCATTTGTTTGTTTGTTTGTTGCATTTTAAAACTAAACTTACCTTTAATTACGGCTGTAAATATCCAATGGTTGTTTTAATTAAAAAAAAATCCAATGATCTTTGTAATCCAATAGCTTTAGTACAAATTAATTTGTACTTTGTTTTAAAGAATGTTAATAATTTGTTTTTAATTTAGACGATATTCGAATGTTTTGCTTAAAGTATATTCAACACAAAATTTACAAACACGCACCACTTTTGTTTCTCTTTTATGTTTTTTTTTCAATGTTAATTAATTTATTTTTTATTGTTAATTGTTTTTTTTTTTCAACGCAATATTAAAAGTGTTCTAGCGAATTTAATTAATTTTAAAACCCCCTTTTTCTATGAAGCACACACGTAAAATACCACCCGATTTAAAACTAAAACGAAAAATAAAACGAGCGTGCGCACACGTCTTTGCTTTAGCAATGTTAATTAACTTATGTTCAAGACTCTATGCCGATGTGTGCTCACATGCCGTCGACTCAAAGGTGAGGGAATTTCAAAAGAATTTTGTTTATAATGATAACAAACTGTGCTCAAACTCGTATTACTCATACAAAATGAAATGAGTTGTGTTAAATTTAACACTCAACATTGTTTTTATTTTCTGTTGTATATCTGTATGTAACTGATGACGCATTCGTAATAATTCTAATTGTAGATCTTTTAAGGAATTAATACATTTTAAAATATCCTATAAATCTTAATAAAATATAATATTAATGATTATGTAATTAATATCGATAGAAGAAAATTATGTAAAAATCCCCCAAAAAATGTTAATAATTCACTACGAATTCTGGTCGAAAATCACTACGAATTCTGAATTAAAACAGAAAATTTATTAGTGGTTAATTAATTCTTCCTGTTGAAATTTTTAGGGAAATTACGCCAAATAGCAGAATGTCTGTAAAATAATCTAGAAAATAACCAGAATATCTGACGGATTAAAATAAAAGAATTTTATAAACAAAGTGTAATAGACAGAAAGCATAATAAATAAAATTTAAAAATATATATGAAAATGTTGGTAATTCAAATTCGATATTTAAAAAATAACATTTGTAACGCTAGATAACCGTATATGTTTATTGCAGCAATTTAAATAATCTTAAAGACAAATATTTTTAAAGAACACATCAAATCGATTAATTTATAATTTTTGCAATCTTATAAAAAAACACATCGAGAAAAGAAATCATTCTTTGAATTTGTGATATAAACAAACCGAGAATGTATTGTCTACAAAACTAAACTATAAAGCACTCAACCAACAACCGCAATATTGTTTATGTTTACCTGGACTTGATAAATAATTTTGACTCAATTTAATTTTTTTTTTTTTAGCAGCTGTCGCCGTTTTTTTGAATCTCACTCATTTTACTCTCTCAAACTCCCCTATTTATGTTGGTGAATGTATTAATGTGCATATTTTATTCGTATTTGTCTCATAGCTATTAAAGTTCATTCATTCGATTTTAAATAAGAACCTAACTGTTCTGTATAATGATTTTCTTTGTTTAAAATGATTTCTTATTATTATTTATAATGTTTTTGTTTTTGTAGATTCTAAAACGATTTGTTTTAACACATTGCTTTTGAGCACACGCGCTCTTCTATCGATGACACATTTATTTAAACAAAAAAATATACAGCTGATGATCGTTAAGAATCTTCAAGATCCAAAACAGCATACAAACGGTAAGTTAATTAAAACCAAAACATAATACTTTAATACTTTTGGGCTGAGGTTTTTGTGATAATAAACAGCAGCTGTCTGTTATTATAAATGCGTTAGATAGAAATTGTTTTGATTATTCTTTAAAAATATCACATTTTGTGGAAAAAATGTAGTCATTAAAAGAAAACACTTTCACTTGCATTAAGTTGATTTGACAGATTTTGTGTTTTTTCTTTGCTCTCTTCTTATTGAGAAAATATCACCTTAATTTCAACTGTTGTCATTCAAGAGCTCCATATTTTGTGTTAATATTTTTATTTATTTTAATCTGAAATATTTAATTGTTTTTGTAATTGTCTCTTTTTTTTTGTACCTTTGAAGTGACCTACAATAAATTTATTAATATTTTATTTTATTTATTCACTTTGTTTAATGTGTCCATGTGCTGCGATTGTTCTTGATTATTGTTGTGTGTGACTGTGATAGGAATTTTCAATTACGTATGTAAAAAAAAAAATAAAACTCTTTTAATTTCTATCTCATACAAATTGACAGTGTACCGAGTTACAATAAACGTTATGCTATATTTTGTTGGAAAAAACAAATATGTTTTGTGGGGGTGATGCACAGTGGTTTGTAAATACAGTAAACTATAATCCGCATTACGATCATCCTCATTATTCGGTATTTCGTATTGTTCCAATTTAAATCAAATAATATATCATTCATAATAATGTTTTTTTTACTATACAATCCCAATTATAAAATTGATAATTTATCGAAATATCATAATTACCTTCGTCAGAAATTGTAGGAATATTTGTAAAATTCTATCAAAATCTAAAAATTAAAAAAAATGTAAAAACTATTTTAGGAATTTTTAAGACTCGCCCTCCTGAACGAAAATATAATTTCTCTGTTCATTAAAATATTGTTGTTATTGGTGTTGAAAATTATTGAAAAAGAGGCGTTTTGTAAACACTGTGTGATGTAAACTTTCTAAAAGCTGTAACAACAATAACAAATTAAACATTATTAAATAATTAATAATGCAATGTACAGGCTGAAATAAGCATTTTATGTTTTTTATACCCTTCACTTATAGTGTAAGGGTATATATAAGTTTGTAATTTCTACATTTTTGATCTGAGGCCTCATAAAGTTGTTTTGCTAACAAAAATCACACAAACAAACACACCACAATACCACAAACCTTTGTTTTGGATTTGTGAAGCCGTTATAAAAGATAGAGACTTCACTGAAAATTTTATTGATTTTTTGAGTATTTTCAAAATTTTACAGGATTCGACCATCTGGAACGGGGAATGGAATAGGCTATTTTTAGAGGATTTGTTTGGTGTTAGCCAACTTATGTATGTGAAGGGTATATAAGATACGGCATAACCGAATATAGCGTTCTTACTGTTTTTATTATTTCAGTTACACAAATAAATATATATTTTTTCTATTTGTATATGTCTTAAATGTTTTTCAAGTTTTAATGCTTGCCAATTTATTCTTCTGAAATTTTCGAAATATCTCAACATTGTGTATAATATATAATACGAGCGTTAGTAATATTGGAAATAAATCTGCCTTAGCATTATTCTGATTGTATTTAATGTTAAGAATGTTATAAAAACTGTATCTCATTAAAAGTTAAAATCGTCTTAAAAAACTTTGCAAATTCTAACAAATAATTTAAACTTAACACAGATTTTGGGATTTAGATAAAATAAAATAAAACAGTATACAAAATTTTGATGTGTTAAATTCAAATCAACTTAAAAGCGATTTGTAAAAATTCGATTTATAAAATTTTAGAGTTCCTGTTTTTTTTTTTAATATACCAGAACTAAAGTTTTGTTTTTCCCGGCATTTTACCGTTCCATAAATTCGGGATTGATTTTAAAATTCCAGGGAATTCGCGCTGGGAACAAATAACTCACAAATATTTTAAAAGATTACTTTAAAATTCCGATTTATTAGAGATTTAAGACTTAATATAATGATAATCTTTAAAACTCTCTATTCTAAACAAGTAAGACTGCTACAATTGGTCAAACCCACCACACCGTAGTATTTAAATAAATTTTGACTCTGTATCAAGACATCTGAGTCTATTTTTCAAATATTGATATATTACCCAAATATTTAACCATTTTTCGCGTTAAGAACTCGATTTTTGGGACGGTTTTGGAGGGATGGGGACTAAGTGGGATGATAAAACGATTGGAATGAAATTAAAAGAGTGTATAATTGGATTAAATTATACACTCAATTTAGCATTTTTTTTGCTTAAATCAACAATACGGGGAACATTTCGTGATGGGTGAAATAATACCCCCACTTTGCCCCAAATTATAAGTGATTTGTTTCTAAATAGAATTTAAGAGCGACTAATTGCATATACACAATTTCTACTGACTTAAATAATTCAAATTAGCGTCCCAACACTTTGTGTTAACATATTTTAATTTATAATATTATTTGGAAAAGGTGTGATATTATTTATTGTTATTTTTGCAAATTTACTATAAAAAATTCTTATTAAATTAAATAAATGTAAATGTATTTTATTACAAATCTAAAAAGATTAAATCACAAAGAATTTTTTAAACACAAAATAAATGTAAAATGAATCGATATACCAGGAAACAATATAAAATTCAATACCCTTATAATATTTACTTAATATGCATTTAAATTTTGATATCTTACATGTAATATCAAACATTTTGATATAAACTTTTTATAAAGTTATAAAACAGGGCAAGTATTTCAAGCTCACAATTTGAAAAACAACTGAAATTGATTTTATTTTAAAAGCCATAAAAACACTTAATTGTCCTTTGCAATTTAGCTTATTTTAACTTGCCCTGGTTGTTATACCTTTTTGCAAAATACTTTAAAAACAAATACGAACTTTTAAATGATATTATGTAGAAAAGTAGAACAAAAAATAAAAAAAACAACAAGAGAGATTATATTCGACTTGGTCGAATCTTTGATACC
>JACGTJ010004017.1:13447-26105 GCA_014858695.1 Chrysomya rufifacies | reverse complement strand
AAACTCCACCATTTTGAAGCATTTTAGCACTTATAATATCATAAATAAGAATCGGAAGAAATTTTGAGGGCGTGCCACGCCTACTTTTCCGCCCACCTTCCATATAAGCCCAAATTGATAAATATGGAATTTCTTTGTAACACCATAACATGAATACCACATTTGTATGTACAAATTTTTTTATTTCATTTAACCTCTTTTGATGGTGGGTATCAAAGATTCGACCAAGTCAAATATAGTCTTACTTGTTGTTAGTTAGTAGGAAGAAACTTGGCAAAAATAAGGCGTGCTCCGGCCACTTTTCTGTATGTCTATAAAAATTTGTAATTTTTAACATTCTAGTCACAAATATTGTAATGGAAAAACGTACAAAGGTAAAATTTTATATATGCTATTAGACTGTAATGTTAGACGCAATAAATGTATATCTCCCGTACACCCAAAAAAAATCCAAGATCGTTATATAGTAGGAAGAAACTTGGACAGGAAATATATTAAATATACTTTAATATATTTTGATGATGGGTATTAAAGAAACGGCCAAGCAGAATATAACATTCTTACTAGTTGGTTTATAACTTACTCCTGTGCAATCTTTATCGTGCTTTCAACAGACAAACGGGCCTGTATCGCAAGTTTCTTATTAGGATTTCTTATTAAAAGAAAATTGCTGTTTAAATTTGTTTTATATATTATCTTTTTTTATTCCATTAAATTCCTTGTTATATTAATTTTAAAATGCATTATATATTTTCAATTACAAAAAACACAAAAGCAAAATTATAAAATAACTTTATATAAATAAGACTTAAAAATAAATTTTGAAACAGGAATAGGAGTTTATTGTATGTAATAAATAAGGCAATTAAAATCAACATCAACATAATTTTATTTTTTTAAATCAAAGAAAACAAAATGATTTCTTTAAAAGAAACTCCAAAATTTTCAAGTTAAAAAAAGACTAATTTACGTTGTTTCATATTTTTTCAATTACACTTTTGTATTTTTTGTTTGAGAGCTTTTTTTTCAACATAGTATATCGATAGCAAATAGTTTGAAAACAAAATTTTTTTTTGTGGCATTTTGTGTTAAATTGTTGTTGCAGTGGATACTATTATTCCTCAAGTCTTTTTTTTTTTTAATTTAAAATAAAACTAATGGTCGCATTGCTCACTATTCACGATGCAGTAAGACAAAAATAGCTAAAATTGATAAAATCGCCCACTGAAATATATAAACAAAAAATTAAATTAGTAATAAAATTAAATTACAATTATCAGAAATATAAGTTTACCTTAACTTTAGGATATTCGTTCATAAATATTGTTATAATACCCACATAGGGTAGGAACCCTCTTGCGCGACCAACAATATCCTTTTTCGTTAACCACAATTGACCAGGAGCATACAGGCCTCGATCGTCTACATTGTTATTATCACCTTTAGTTAAAAATTTAACCGAACCATCAGCTCTGTAATGTAGAAATAATATTTTAATATAAAAATACACATTTCTTACAAAATACTTACTTCTCATGCAATTTAATAACACGATGTACAATGGGTATATCTCTACCCTCAACTTTGAATACAACAATTTCCCCAACACGTACTGGTTCCTCTTTGTAGTTGGTAAGGAACAATAAATCACCTCTGTGAAAGGCGGGTTCCATACTGCCACTCAAAACCACAACAATGGGTGATTCACTACCAGTCACCACCATTAAACCCTTCCAGATCATTAAGGCGGATGAGACAATCATGGCAAAACTTAAGAATTGGTACAAGGACTATGGAAAATAAAAGAAAACCACATCATAAAAAAATACAAAAATCATCACATCTGCACCACAAGCCAACTGGGCAAATACACGTATGCAGTTGTATGTAAACAACAAATCCATACAACACTTGACATGTCTGTTTTTTTTCTAGTTTTATGCTTGTGTGTGTGGAAGAATTTGTATAAAAAGCTGGGAAAAAAGAACTAACCTGACGTTTATTCATGCGTTTAAAATCCTGCACCATTTCATCAATTTGCAATGTCTCAGCTAAACCCATTTTGTTGCTTGTTTATTAATGGAATACTGCCCTAAACTATTGCCAATTTGTTAAACAAAAATAATCTTTCCTTGTGACTTTTTGCAAAATTTTCTGTCTTGTAGATGCCGACTTTCAAGAGTGTTTCCTAAAAAAACGCGTTTAGCATAAACAAAATTATTTACAAATTCGTTCAGATATTGTGCGTAAAGTATTTTGTATGATATTTAATGCCTAGACTTTTCTCAACGCGACGATTTGCATTAGATTTTCATACAAAACACACGAAAAAAAAAATCGGCCGCAGATTTACCTTCAAATTTGTTAAACTGTTCAGTGTTGCACAAGCAGAGTTGTATCAAATGGTATTATTTATACAATTTTGCTACAAGCCACGTCAACTGACAGTGTTACCTACTGTTGTTACGCACGAAATTTTGTTCTATTGGCAGAGTTGTAACTTTGAAGAAAATTCAAACAATTATGTGCCAGCAAACAATAGTTTATAGGAAAATTCAAATTAAATATTAAAACACAATCTGGAATCCAAAGACACTACGGTCCATTTTCTAAATAAATGTCAAGTTTGTACTTTTTGTAAGTATTTTTTAAAGAAATATTTAAACCATAACAAGATTACCAATAGAGTACTAAGCGTTCTCAGATTTTACAATTCAATAATTTAAAATTGATATCAGTATCATATTAGAAGTGATTGTAACGTAATTATTAAAGACAAATTAATTATTTGTGTTTTAAATGGAAAACTAGTCGTAAATTTACGTAATTTTTTCACACTTTAATAAGGAAAAATATAAAGCCACATATTAAAAATAATAAAATAAGACCCAAAAATATGACTATTAAATATTTATAAATTTGTTAATTTGATATTGTCCCTATCAAATTAACAAATTTTAGATGGATATTACGATATTTTATAAAATTTTGATAATAAAACCTCTTGTAAAACGTATTAAATAGGAATTAGTGTTAATATTATATATAATCTGAAATTAACATAGTTTTTTTTTATTTTTTTTAAATAATATTAAACTCTAAATAAAAATGGATAATTGTTTGAAAATGTGAATATATTACCAAAGTTTGGCACAATTTCCCAATATGTATTTCATGTTTATGACGTTTCCATAATATTTGATCTGGCAGCATTAACTACCACTACTGTTTGTAGCCGGCAACTATAAAACGGCGTTCAAATCATTGGGCATAGTTGTCTGTTGGACGAGATAATTTTTATTATTTTCTTTTTTGAAGAATTATCCTGTAAAATAAATTAATTACAGTCAAAATGGTTGATAAAAGTTCAGATCAAAGTATTATGGATAAATCCATGAGATCGGTATTCGGTAAGTATTTGTTTATACAATTTCCTTGTTGGACAAAGTGATCTTAGTAAAAAATGTCAAACATTGTTTACACAGTGGGCAATATACCATACGAAGCTACTGAGGAAAAACTCAAGGAGATTTTTAGTGAAGTGGGACCTGTGGTTTCATTGAAGTAAGTTTTTTTTATGAGGTATTTCAAAATACATTTTTCAATTTATATATTTTAAGACTTGTTTTTGATCGTGAGAGTGGTAAACCTAAAGGTTTTGGATTTTGCGAATACAAAGATCAGGAGACGGCTCTCAGTGCTATGCGTAATTTGAATGGTTATGAAATTGGCGGACGTACATTGCGTGTCGACAATGCCTGTACAGAGAAATCACGTATGGAAATGCAGCAACTTTTACAAGGTCCACAAGTTGAGAATCCTTATGGCGAACACTGCGATCCAGATCAAGCGCCTGAAATTATTACCAAAACGGTAGCATCTTTGCCACCCGAACAAATGTTCGAATTGATGAAACAAATGAAATTATGTATACAAAATAATCCTTCAGAAGCGCGACAAATGTTAATGTTAAATCCACAATTGGCTTATGCTTTGCTACAATCGATGGTTGTAATGCGCATTGTCGATCCACCCACAGCCTTAGTAAGTATTAAAGTTGTTATGTTTTACTAAAATTGAAAAAAAACTGTTTCTTTATATAAAGGGCATGTTGTTTAAAGCCAATCAAATGCCACCTGTATTGGGTGCCAAACCATTGACTGGCGCCACTTCACAACAAGGCATTAACCACATGCAACAAACTCAAATTATACCGCCAGCACCAAGTATGACGGGACCACCTATGCCGGTGCCTGTACCAAATTTCAATAATATGCCCAGTGGCAGTGATATAGATTTGCGTGCCATGTCCGGTGTAAATATGCCTACACAGCCACCTATCGATCCACGACAAATGGATCCACGTATGTCACGTAATATGGATCAAGATATGAGATCTATGCCAAATCCAGTACCACCACCACTAATGGATCCACGCAATCAACGTCAAATGCCTCAGGCTCAAATGAATACACCACCCTCGTTTCCCAGCGATCCACGTCAACGCCCAATGGATCCACGTTTAAGAGGTTCAGGGCCCAGTGGTGGTCCTGTTGCTGCCCAAACGGCCCAACAAACAGCTCAACAACAATTACAAAATCGTTTAGCCACCAATTGTGGTCTACCCAATGATGCATCTGATCAAGAAAAGACCGCTTTAATAATGCAAGTTTTACAGCTAACAGATGAGCAAATCTCGCAGTTACCACCCGAACAAAGAACTAGTATTTTAGTACTCAAAGAGCAAATTGCTAAAAGTACCCAACAAAGATGAATTATTAATTATTGGGAAACCATAAATTGTGTGAAATTTATTTCAAAAATAAAAAATAGATTTACATTAATAAACTGCTTTTGTAATTTTTTTTTTAATATTGAAAAGTTTCATACACGATTTCAAAGTAAACCAAATTACCTACATATTAATAATCAAATTTTGTTATAAGTTTAACTTTACCTAGAAAAAAATGATCGAATTTGCATGAACTACACTGCTAACATTCCAAGTTTCAATAAAATCAGTCAAAAGTTTAATACCTACAGATTTGTTGCCCCTATTTAGACTAAAAGTTCCACTATCCAACACAGATCTTTTAGTTATTTATTAAATATTTTGAAAATTTTGAGAAAATTTTAAATTTTGTTTTATTTCTTAAAACTAAAAATGTTTAATATTTTATAATGCGTTTTTAAACTACAACGTTACCAAAGCTTGATATAATTTTTGTACAGTAGTATTAACAATTTGTCTCAAATTTTCATCATCTTTTGTCGTAACAGCCTAACAAAATAAAGAAAAATATTTAGATTTTCTAAGAAACACAAAATATTCACTAAAAATAATTTCTTACCAAAGTTTCTAGATTAATTTCAACACTTTTACCAGCCACTGTTACTGGCAAAATATCACCTTTAAACAATTTCGGTACAGTATTTTCACCAAATGTATCCTGTAAGGTCTCTACAAGACATTCTTTGAAATGTGTACGATCCGATTTGGATTGTGCTGTGGTACCTTTAATATTTGTACCACCCATTTCTGTTTGCATTACACAGGCCAATACTGAATCGGCAAACATATCATTGACCGGTGTTGCTTGCCATTCCATAATGATAATTTTACCCTCAACCGTTAGATCAATACAATTGAAAGCTCGTATATGTTTATCTTCTTCTAAAACTTGTACAGTTCCAGCACCGCCTATACGATCCAATAGTAATTGTAAAGTATTTAAAGAACTAGTCCAGGGTATAGATTGACGTTGTGTTACCACAGACATACTCATATCGGTATATTCTGTATATAATAGAGATTATATTATATTACATACATTCATATAAATAATTAAGATATTATAGCTTACTAGACAAATCTGAAGCTGCTAAAAGATGATAGTTAAAATCACGTTTAACTAAAACTCCTGATAATTTATTGCCAACTTCTGGTTTTGTGGCTGCTAAAGTGCCCATAACTTTAGCCGTTTTTTCACCACGAAAATATAATTCTACGGAATGGGTGTTGCGTGGATTATAGAATTTTATATCTGTATTAGGATCTGCTTCGTATTCACGTTGTAAAGCCATTTTAAGACGAGACATTTCATTTTGTTCGCCATGAACTAAAACCTAAAAAATATATATTTTTTTTTCTTTAATTAAGTTACAGTTCAATTATAATTGAGTTAAGTTAATTCCCTATTTAGTCCAAAACTTTTTATTCACTTCGAGTGAAGATTTAATTCTAGGTCAGTTCCAAATTAAGGTATAGTTCAACTACACTTAAGTCCAATTTTCTGTGAGTTCTAATTCATATTTATTTCAAGTCCTATTTTTGTTCAGTTCTAGATCAAATTAAGCTCAATTCTTCTTTAGTGCCAGTTCAATTTTAAAGATATTACAGTTTAGTTCTAGTTTTGATGTATTTCAGCTCCAGATTTTGGTTCCATTTCAGTGCAATTTTTGATTTCTGATTCCTAGTTTAATACTGATCAGTTCCTGTTGGTTTCTCGTTTTTCATTTGCAGTACGATTCTAATTCGCTTTTAATTCAGTTCTAGTCTATTTCAGTTCCAGTGCAGTTTTAGTGCTTTTGCAGTTGAGTTCTAGTTTTGATCTATTTCAGCACCAGTTCCATTTCAGTGCAGTTTTAGACTAATTTATAATGTGTTCTTATTAATTTCTAGTAATTCTTGTTGGTTTCTAGTTCTTGCTCATTTCAAGTACAATTCTATTACGTTTTTGATTCTCTATTTGTTCAGTTCAAGGCAATTTTGAAAATTTTCACTACTATTTTTTTATGATAAATAAATGAAACTTAAAAGTCTTACTTACCACATGTTGCGGCTTTAGTAATCGTATAAACTCACTAGTTTGTTGATAATCCGTATGAGCTGAAAACGATATATAATCAACTGACATATTAAGTGGCAATTTTTGACCCGATAGTGTTGTAATTTCTTCCGGTTCGGAAAGTATAGTTTTTGCTAATGTACCCTCAACACAATAACCAGCTATTATAACACCATTTTTAGGATCCGTACACCAATTTTCGAATAATTCTCGAGATAAACCACTTTGCATCATACCAGGTGATGCCATAACAACACATGGACCAATATCATCGAAATGATCAATACCTTTAAGATTTGAAATATGACGAAATACAAAAGGATTATTAACTGCAATCTGGCGGCGAATTTTATCATTCATGGCGTTAATATAGGTTTGGTAAACGGCCATACATTTTTTGGCCAAAGACGAAGCATAATAGATGGGTATATCATGAAGATCAGGATTTTGTGACCAATATTCATCGAGTATCAAAAGTAATTCTTGAGCTCTGCCCAAAGCAAATACCGGTATAAGACAACGTCCGCCCTGGGTAACAATTTTCTGTACCAATGAGGTAAAACGATTTTCTCTATCTTCACGTTTTTCGTGTATATGTGTTCCATAGGTAGATTCTGTTATTAAAACATCCGGTTTCATTGTGGGTATTTCAGCAGCCATTAAATGGCGATCTTCCTGACGTGAAAAGTCACCGGTGTAGAGAATTTTAACGCCAGCAATTTCAATCATAAACATGGCAGCACCTAATACATGCCCAGCATTGTAGGCACAAAAACGTACACCCATTACATCGCGTTCTTCGTGGAAATTTATAGTTTCTATTTTTTCCATTGACGCCTCCAGATCTGCTTCAGTATAAAGCATTTGTTCTGTGGAAATATTACTAATCTTTATGTAATCCGATAACATCCATCTATAAATGGCCTTAGTGGCATGAGTCATAAAACAACGACCACGAAAACTTGTCTTCATTAGAAACCAAGGTAAGGCGCCACAATGATCCAAATGGAAACTAAATTAAAAATATTAAGTCTTTGAGAATAAAACATTTTCTTGTTTAATTTTTTACAAGAACATACTGTGATATAAATAACAGATCCACTTCATCGGCTTCTATTAAATCCACATATGGCAGTGCATCCATGCCTGACAAACCGGGATGTATGCCACAGTCCAACTACAAATCAGGGAAATACTTTAGGTCATTGATTACGTTAAAATTTTAAATAGCAATGTTACCATTATCTTTTTGCCCTTAAATTCCAGCATTATACATGATCTTCCTACCTCCTGGCCAGCACCACTGTCCAAAGAAACAAAAGACGTTTGTAAACATGTGTATAAATTGCGCTATAATTTGACGTTACTTACAGGGGTTTGATAAGTAAAAGATCACTTTCTTCAGCTGGTACATTACCATCATTTCTTTGGGACATTCTGTTTTAAATTAAAAGCAGCCTGCAAAGTGATTGATTTAATAAAAATTAAGAAATTATTTTCCGCAATGAAAACAAATACTTAAACCGGTGAAATATTATTGTTGTTATTGTAAAATATTGTTGATTTTCAGTGTTGTAAAGTGTTTTGAAACGAATAGTTGGCAACGCATTGAGAAACGATTTTGACAGCACATCGAATCGTCAAATATGGTCGCAATGTAGTTTTATTATAAAAAATTGAATTTAACAGTAACCAAATTCTGTTATTAGTTTCGAATACACTTTTTATAGGAAAAAGTTTGGAAGAAGTCTTCTACGATTCTGTTTCATATTAAATAGCAGCTGAGAAAATTGCTGCTAGCAGAATTTTTTATTTTGATTTTATTTTTCCGTCAAAGTTTACAATTAAAAAATGCAATTTAATTGACGTTATATTTGAGAACTTTTAAATATTAACAGTAAAATACTAAAATTACCAACGCCATGATTTTGGATCAAGTTTAGTAAGGAATTCATGCAAAATCAAATCGTACAGCATTACAAAAAAAAAGTTAAATGTCAGAAAATTAAGGAAGTATTTGAAACAATTCAGTTCTAGTCCACTTTTTTGGATACATCTCCATGCTATTGCTAAATCTTACAGGTTTGACAATTAGTTTAAAAGCATTATTTATTTATTTTTAAATACTAAGCTAATCGATAACGAACATATTCGAGAATTCCTAGTAAAGCCAAATGAAAGTAACACGTTTCTTTGTAATTACTTATATTCACCTGAAATCTCGAACATTTTATAAAAATCTTTAATCGTTCTTATCTCAGTCAATATTCATTTAAATGAAAAAGGACGTTATTTTGTAATCACTAAAAAATAAAAACTAAATATTTATGAACAATTTTGAATCGTTTATATCTGTATAAATATGCGTTGATATAAATAAAGTGAGGTTTATATGTTATGGCAAATATTTCACCTCAAGAATTTAAGATTTTATGAAATATCTTAAATCGACGAATCTTACCTAATAATTTTAAAGCACAATCTTAAATCGTTCATTTCTTAGTAAATATGCTTTTAAATGGAAAAAGGGCGTTAATTTAAAATCACTAATATTTCACCTTAAGAAAGGAAATTTTTATGAAAAATCTTATATCGCGCATATTTCATTAAATATACGTTTAAATGAACAAAGGACCATTATTAGTTCTTTGCAATATCATAAATATGCGTTTAAATGCTTTGTTTTTTTTTTTTTTTTTTTTTTTTTTTCTTAAATTCCTCTTAATATATTCAAAGATACGAAAAAGCAGTGAACTATTTTTAGCATGAGAAATAAAAAAACCTTTAAAGAAACAATGTAATGAAATGCTTAAAAATAAAAAAGTACCCTAAACTTTCTTAGATCATATGGCAATTCTTAAATCCAATTATGTTTTTAGATAAAAAGTTTGAGATTCAGTCGTAAGGTAGCTTTGGGTTGAAGAACATGTTTTGGGTCGTAGTAATTATTTTTTAAGTACAATCAGCCGTGTTTGTGCTGTTTATTCTTCGAGAATTTTGCGTCTCGCTCACACCGATGATATGATATATTAGCATGCATAACGGTAAATTTTGTGTTTGGTTTCGTATCAAGCGCGTGTTTTTAATACTGTTTCGATTGGTGGAGGCGACCATTTAAACTCAATTATTACTGGAGTAGCACCATTAAACTCAACATAAAGAAGGTTCATATATACCAGCTTCCTATATGAAGATATAGGTCAACTTGGGATTAGGTTGATTGTGGGATAACCTGGCGTTTTAGCCTATGGCCTTAGCTATTTAAATTCTAAATATCATAAAAAAGAAACAAGTTTAAAAAGTTTAAAATAGATTAGATTTGAAGGATCTAGCTTAAAAATAAGAATCAATGTCGCTCATTTGCTTTCTTTACTACGTTCTCCTATAAATCATCAGAAGAGGAGAAGAGATAATATTAAAGATTATATTCTAATCATTACAATCTCTGATGATAAGAATCGTACCTTTAATTTTCTCTCTCCTCATGTTTCTCACGTTTTTTAGTTAACTGCAATTAAGAATGCAAATGAGCGTAACTCCTCTCTTGAATCTGGTTCTTATTTTTATTCCTTGCGTTTAATCTATTTTATATTTGTTTTGTAAATATTTTTATTTTAGTAAACAAATTTTGTATAAAAATACAAACACTATCGTAAAACAATCTATACATACACATACATACATACATGTCTAAATACATACATATTTATATAAGTAAAAAAATAAAGACATTAATTGATTACTTTTTAACTAAATGTTGTTTACAAAATTCCCACATAAAAAGTGCTCCTGTGACATGAACATTCAAAGAACGTACTTGACCAAATTGTGGTATTTCAACAGCATAATCCAATAGTCCAAGTAATGGTGGTGGTATGCCATCTTTTTCATGACTGCAATAAAATAATATTTTTAATAAAGTTTTAAAATTAAATAATAATTTAATTTAAAGCATTGTTTGTAAAAATGTTTATAGAATACAAGAAAATATATGAACCACTCGCAGAATTGAATGCATTGTCTGATCCGCTACGATCGCCAACAGCATCCATTGTGCTTTTTAGTGCTATTGTAAAAAACTTTTTTTAAACTAAGAGTTATTCAGAAATAAAATATGTAACTTTATCACTTTACATCAGGGGTTCTCAAATGGGAGGGTCCACAACCAAAAACAAGCCCGTCAACCAAAAAGATGCCGCCAATCAAAGAGAATGGTTGAACTTTTGCTATTGAGGATAAATTTGATTACACATTTTCTATAAAGAGGCATATTTCTGTTAATGCTTCCTTTTTTAAATCTGTTATTCTGAATTATTTTGTATTGGTATTGAAACCTGTGATTTTCTAATTTGTTTTATGAACTCGACTGAAATTTTGTAATTGAACTAAACAAAATAATGGATTCGTTATCCAAATTGTATTATCAAAAGTTGGCCATTATGCCAAATTATTGATTTAGTTGTGTTCTTCCGAAATTTCTGCAGGGAGGTCCAAACCAAGAAAACATGCTACTTCAATTGTGTGGGTGCACAAATCCATAGGACCGAGTAAAGCAGAATTGGTTATGCAGCTGAATATATGGTTAGTGTCATGAGGACTCTGACTACATGCTGGGCATGAATTGGGAATGACACGTTCTATGTGAGACCAGTAGAAATTTAGCCTGTTGCTTCATCCCGACCTCAGTTGTGCCCGAAACACTCTTCGTTTCCGCGGCAGAATTTGTTCAACTTCTGCGATAGTTGGTGGACTATCTCCACGTACTACATTCAACCGGTAACATGGAACCGTAGAATTAGTGGCGTCTCTGCGAATGTAGTTCAAAGTTGCCATATATGAATTGCGATTCATGCACATCGCATAGATGAGGAGAACATAAGTATTCCAAATTTTTACTATTTTAAAATATTTTTATATATATATAATTACCCCAAGAGTAAAACACATTTCTGTGGAAATTTGAAATCACTAAAATTTTGACTGTTATTTGTTTGTTCAGCGCCAACTATATGAAATCCTTGCAATTTTTTATCCATTAAAAATTCTCTCAAATCTTTTGGCTTAACTTCAATAATATTTAAAGATTTTTCAGCTGTCATGCTATAAATAAACAAATTATCTTAATAAAATTATTGAGTTTTAGAGAGAAAAATAAAAAACATTTCTTTACCTTAAGTTTTTAAAATCACTTTTTTCTGTATCCATTTTGGAAGACATTACGAGATTTTGTATGCCCATTACTTCACAGGTACGTGCAATACCACCTAAATTGGGCAATTTATCTATAAGGCTTGCTATAACAAACATCTAAAAATAATCCAATAAATAAACTGGGAATTAAACCAGAATACATTAAATCTGAATTATAAAAAGTATTTGCCAAAAATTACCTCTGTAGTTTTTTCTTCGGTAGGATAAATAATTAAATTATGTGGTTCAGTAAGATCATTGATGGGATTCATTTTTCTTTGTATTTGTTCGTTTAACATATTATTTGTTAATGTCTCTTCAGTTTTTGTGGTTTTGTCTTTTTTTACAAACTTTTTAATATCATAATTTTGAAATAAATTAGGATTTATAATACGCGTAGTAAATTCATCGAATGCTGAATTTGTTATAAATGAAATTATATCAAATAAATCTTCATTTAATTTAAATTTATGCAAGTGAAGACGAATTTCATCTAAATATTCGTTTAATTTTTCGCCAGCAGCATATTTTATTGAATTGATTATATGATGACGACCCTCTACTCTGTAAATAAATAACAGTTATTACAAAAATCATACATTCCTATATTTATATATATA
>JACGTJ010004014.1:16563-27127 GCA_014858695.1 Chrysomya rufifacies | reverse complement strand
AGTGTTGCATTTTTTGTGCTCGCTACTGTACATGTAACATCAAGAAAGACTCATCTAAAACCCTAAGAACTTAATATACCCTTTATTACCACCTTTGGTGGTGGAGGGTGTAAAAAAACAAAATTGTTAAATAAGTTTATATTTGAACATTTGAAAACAATTTAAACCTTTAAAAGTTTACTTTTGACATTAATTTTCCAAATTAAACAGTAAGAAGGATTTAGTTGGTCAGGGTTTGACCAAAAGTGGTGCAGGGTATCATCTGCACCACTTTATGCGAGGTAAATTAACGGAGTATTTATGCCCAAGGTTTTGTTTTGGTGTCAATCTGGACAGAGTTTTCCAAGATATCCTTCAAATTACATATTTTAGAATTCTATTATTTTTTATGAATTCTATTATTTTTTATGAGTTTAAAATCTTATTCCGGTGGGAATATTTGTATGGGGGCTAGATGAAATAATGGACCGATCATGGCCAATTTTAATAGGCTTGGTCCAGTGCCAAAATATTTATTTGTGCCAAATTTTAAGACATATACCTTCAAAATTGCGACCTGTAGAGTTTGCACAAGCTTTACATGGGCAGTCAGCCAGCCAACCGTCCAGACGGACGGACGGATATCGTTCAATCGACTCAGAATGTGATTCTGAGTCGAACGGTCTGCACAAAGGCAGACCGGTGCAGGGTATAAGTACTTTGGTTGTTCGCGACCAAAAATGGATTTCAAAACTTGCAAAAAGAAATCATGTCAGACTTATTGTCTAAAATCTAACAAAACTATAAAAATGTGCACTTACAATAAAAATATAACATAAAAATGCACTAAAAACCAATATGCAATTATAAATAAAATATGCACTAACAAAATAGTGTTATTATATGCTTCTAATTTAAATCAATTTTCCAAAAATGTAAAAATATTAATTCTTTCAATATAATTTATTGAGGTTTATATCTCACTTCTCTAAATAGAGCCTATCATGCAGCTGAAAAACTGTCTCTATAAGAATTTTTGAGGTACCATAGTACAGGGACATAAGAGTAACCAAAAAGCCCATGAACATGTGCGGGAGCTGTTACAGACATAAAGATCTTATAACTATTTTTGTTGAAGCTATAATAGCAACTGCTAAATATCTCATATATAACTGCCAGGGAAAATAAATCAAAAATTTCTTGGCCAACAATATTTGCAGAGCAAATCGATTTCCATAGACGTCAACATATTGAAGATTTGCGCCTTAATTTGTAGGACAAGGTGGTTAAAGCAAAAACATCAATAGTGACGCAAAAAAAAGAAACAAATGGTACCACGTGAGCTTACTAAAGGCGGCTGCCGGATTACCCAAACCTAAATATCAATATTCAAGTTTTGATATTTTTTTATAATTTGGACTGCAACTGTAAAATTCATACAAAACTTCATAAGAACTGTTTGTGAAACTTTGTAGTTAAAATACGCATGTATTTGTTTCGTTATATATTTATCTTTTTTGTGTTTTTCTTAAGTTCTTTTTTTTGCGAACGTGAAATACCACAGACGTCTGGACGCTTAAAGGCCTTCTTAAATGCCATGCATAGCAATTGATGTAATAACGCAGCTGCATAGTTCTTTTTTATTTATTTTTATATTCTTTAATAAAATTTATTGGTTTTTATTTTTGTTGCATTACCAAAAAGTTATTTGTGTGCTTTTTTTTTTTTTTTTTGGGAAAAAGACCTTAGTAAACGTGCCTTGGTCACGAGGTAAGTATTTATTCACTCATTTGAAGACTGCGCACGAATAACTGAATACCTTTTAAACTTTGGAGTGCCTACCATCGCCTTCAAGTATAACGCATTGTTACACCTGAATACCATTTTGAACTTATGTTTTTTAAACATATAAAAAACGGAAGAAAAGCCGAAAATCACGATAATAGCTTAGATTTTAGATAATGTATAAAATTACAAAGTTACACTATTTCTTCAAGACTACATTTGTAATACCCTCCGACAGTCCTTTTAGTTTAGATCTTACAACTGACCTTATTAAATCATGCATCTTAGAAGGCTTCGAATCGAAAGTGTAAGTAATGACACGTCTTGTATAAAATTAATGATGCTGTAATGTGTGCGAATTGTATTATGGTTTTATAGCTGTTGCTTTACTTGAGAATTTTCTTCTAGATTACAGTTTACGATAATGCTTCGTCAGATGCAAGTTTTCAAAGTGAGTTTGGAAACGCTTACTTACTTACTTACCTTAAGTGCTTCGGGTTATCTAATTTTTTTTATTATTACTACTTTGAAGCAAAAAAAAAAATTTAAATTACTTTAAATTAAAATCCTTTGGATAATTTACTACCATGACTGTTTACTATCAATGCCTATTGGAATCAAAATACATAGTCTATCAATAGCATTGATTTGATCTACATTTCATAGTGGTTGCGATGCGAAAAACACATTTCTATTGATAGTTAACTTGTGTAAATAGATAAGCTCCTTTAATTGTAATAGAAATTAGGTAAATTTGGTTTGGAATCCTTGAGATATCTGAGAGTGTTGGATACATTATGTAAAAACTCCTTGAATAACATTAATTCAAATTCGTTAAATTAAAGATATGGTACCACAATTCCCGAACGTTGAATTTTGCAAATCTTAAAACAGGTTGGGATTTTTTTGTGCACAGCTTAGTTAAAAGTGGCGAGTGTTTGTGAGTGCATGCAAGAGAATTTGACATGTTGCTTTCTGACTGTTAACTGTTGGCAAACGTTCGTAAAGGTGAGTAAAAAGCGCTTTAGTAGTTCATTATTTATTTTGTTTGTATGTTATCAGTCTGCATGTCCGTCCCATTGTCCTTCTGTCTGTTGCATACAACATTGTATGCAACACAATTGAATTTGTGTCTGTAATGTATACACATGTTTTAAATGCGTTTGTTTATTTCCACTCTTGCTGTTGAGCGCTGTTAATATTTTTATTATTGTTATTTTTCTCATTTATTTTATTTTTTTTGTTGCGCTTTAGTAAATTCGGTTGGTTCGTTGGTTGCACTCGACAGTGATCGTCACATACAAATAAAAAATTACCTGTCGAGTTTAGTGTTGCGCAGTCTTAAATACTTTGTTGTTTTGTCTGGCTGCTTGATCTTGTCTGGTCTTAAGTGCACCACGAGTCTCAGTTGTTGGCCATTAACGTGGTTCAGCGTATTTTATTATTGTTCTTTTTAGTCATTTCTCTTGCCAGTATCGTCTGTCTGTCTGTCTGTCTGTTTTGTCTGCATGCGTTTGTAACTGTGTAGTAATAGTAGTAGTGTATTATACATGTGGCTAAAGTCGTGTGGGGAACATACGCATGCGCAGCACAGTAGCTATAAAGAATTGATGTTCCAGACAGGAAAGACACCAACAAATGAATGTGTCTACAATTTGGTTGACTGTTAATCAATTTCTTCTTTTCGTTCTTTTCGTTCCTCTTCCAATCCTGACATTGCAGTTGTTTATGGTTGCCGTTGTTAACTTATTGAGAGGGTCAATCTCTAAAGTAGAGTCACGAAAACATGTTCGAATATCAAAAAGAATTTAAATTTTATTGCTTGCGAAATCTACATCAAATTTATTACTTTATGGCCTAATAAAATATAGTGGTTTTATAAATTTTTATTCGTGAACACACTTTTGAAATTTACAACATCAGTATGTCAAACGTTTTATAAGCCAGACGTTGTACATTTATTGTTGCAAAGTTTATTTTATTATGTTTTTATATTGAAACATTGTTGCAAATTCTATCACTTTTAGGTGAGACATTAATTCAATGTTTTGCTGACTTATTTCGTTTTATCGGATAAAGTTGTTACTAGGAAATAATAAACATTTGTATTGTGCCTACATTGTATTATTGCCAATTATACTTTAACGTGACAAATTCTTAGGGCAAAGTTGTTTCCGGAAAAATTAGGTTGTTCCTGATCCGTTATATAACACCGATTAGCAACTTTTGCGACTTTCTTATTTTAGTTTCATTTTAGTATAAGAACCATTTCACTTTTAGAAACAATCTTGAATGTTAACTGTAAATTTCAAAAGAAATTTGTTATTTGTCCTAAGATTATGTTAGTTTAAAAGGATAACTTTGTAAAAGTTAGGTTGTATCTTGTTGACAAATCTCAGGAGACCAGAAAAATGTGTTTTGCGTTCTTGTTAAGCGGAACTGTTACACACTCCGATCTCACAGCGAATGTTTTAATACCTATTTCTATAAACTATCGATGGACAATAAGTTCTGAGTTTTCTTTTGAGATCAATTCAGTTAAATCTTCAGAATTATAGACAAAAACTAGCGGTGGTAATCGGTGGCCGTCGTCGAATGACAATCCGCGTACTGCATATTTATTTACATTTAAACCCAATGATGGAGTTCATATTTATCTGTATGCTTGAATTAAAAGAAAGTGCAACTTCAAACTAACTATTTAATTTTTTTTTCGAATTCTGAATGAATTTTATTTTTACAGCTGTTTAAAAAATGCACCGAGTACGCTTTTGTTCTTTCATGATTTAGAACTTTAGATATTTATACACACTATTACACATATTAACTTCACTTTTATTGTAATATAACTTAAAGCTATCATTAAAAACTATCTTAAAATTTATTAGAGGAAATATTTTTACAAGAGAGAAGTATACTTTCTTTAAGAAAATCTGTACCATAGAAAAGTAGGCCCGCCTTCCTTTCTATGGTTAAAACTAAAAACAAATCTACTGGCGAAAAATATCCTACCCTATTAAATTGTTGTGTAGAGAATTAGACCGCTCTATATATTGAATTGCATGTCAGCTTACGTGGTAACCCGTCCAATCCTAAATGAGGTTCAAACCTCACACATGGTCATCTTTTGAAAAATATTGCAAAAATCTTGTCCAATATTCATTAATTCGATTGTTGTGCACGGACAGTTGTGCTCTTGGTCTTGAAGAGGAAATCAGCATATCATCTGCGTACTTTATTAACAAGTCCCCCAATATATTAATATTATAGCGGTTTTCTGAGTACAATCTATGAAATGTGCTTTTTATATTTATGACATTTTTCTGCTTAATTCAATTTAGTTCAAAAAAAAGTATTTAAGAACAAAATTTCGTTCCACATTCAATTATAATAAGTCCAATATTGATTATTACTCCCATAAAAACCCAAAAGCAATTCCAAGATATTAATTAAATTTTATTTATAGAAAACTAAACTGGAACACCATTTGAGTTTATTTGGTATCATATAGTTTTGGGTTTGACTACAGCAGTCGTAATTCCTTTAAATATGATACTAATTGCCGCGATCGAATTAATTTGTATTTTTTTTTAGCAATAATTACTTCTCTTTTTTAAACTATTAAACTACTGAAGAAAAACACTTAATATGATTGGTGAAATACGATACTTTAATTGTACATGTGTGTATACTTGATTTTTATTATACTTGGGTGGTATTATAATTGACTCGAATTTTTACTTATTTCTTGAACCTGATTAACAAAATAACGTTATAAAGGTATATACAGTGAATCTTAAAAGTTCGTTAAATTGTTATTATTGCTGAAAAACTAATTCTAGATAAGACATAGATGCTTTTATGAAAATTTTAGGTACACTATTTATATTTATGCCTCTTATTTTACATGCACTTTTATTGTTATGCAAAATATTGTATGATTTGTTTGCAGTTACTTTGTGGCAGATCTATTTTTTCTTTTACTCCAAAGAAACCAAATCTGTAGCAATTGGAAAAATATAAACATTGTAGAAAATAAATTACATAGTAGCAATGGTAACGTCAAAACCTTTTATTGTCAGTTTCAGTTTCGGCTCAGATATCAATGTAAATATGTACAATTTACAATAACTGCTGCCTGCCATTGTCAACTCTTCTTTAAATTACACGATTTATCTATCATTCATTCAACAATATGCATATAGTATGTGGAGGTTCGCATCATGTTCACAAATGCAATCTTGTTTTCTGATTTGAATTTTGATTTAGACGAAGATTGAAATTAAGCCAATGCTTATTGACGTGTGTAGACATCCGTTACATACAGTAGAACGAAAATTAATTGAATCTTAAACCGATAATAAAAACTAAGATTATTACAGAAAACATTTCAATTGTAATGTACAATACACAATACAGCCCGATGTTAACCAAAGTAATCCAAACTTGTTCATCTATGCAATTTTACATTAGTTTGAGTGTCGGAATTGTTAGTCGAACAGACCTAATATTTCACATAACCATTTGCGATACAATTATTTTGTAAAAATGATCCATATATCTCAAAAAAAAAAAAAAAAAAAAAAAAAACAATAGGCCGTTTCAGATATGCACATGTCCCACTGTTACATGTATTTAACGTTTTCAGATTGTGGTCAACTGTATACAACATAAGTGAACTAACAAGCATCTTCCACATACTTCCAATTAATTACATCATATTGAATTGCATCTCGTATCGTCTATTGTCATCATGTAAGAGTTTATATGCAAATGAAAAAAAGAAAAAATGCCTAAAAAAAAAAAAAAAAATCAAAAGAAGTTTGGAAACAAGGGAAACAGAAAAAAATCAATCAACCACAGGAATGTAACCTGACAATAATAAAAATCAACAACAACGGCAACAAAAACCAATCATCTATTGCACTTCAATTGAAATTCCATTAGATTGAATTTGCCACACAAACGCTTTCGTGGTTAAGTAAAACAAAAACTGAATCAAATTTAACTAGATTTCCAATTGAGTTAATGATCGAATTAGGTTGAACAAATTTTTCTATATTATGGGTCAATTTATTTCTTTTATATCCTTGAAAAAAAAAAATTCAATAAAATTTATGTAAAATTTAATATTGAAAGATGATTGTGTGTGATTTATATATATATATGTATCCTGAGTTATATGTTCGATCGTCATAAGGGCAAGTTAAGGGAATCTATTCTTAACGCGTAACCTTATTTAAATATATACTGTATATCTATTAGATAACCGGCCACAATCTAGGTATTATATATTTCCAGAAAGTTTTTAAGGCTTTTTGTAGACATTTCTAACTAAAATCTGTAAGACAATAGAGTCGAGTGCAGGGATGAAAAGTATGGTAATGTCAGACTTAAATCTTAGTAGATTTAGCTCTTCTTTCAATGTTTTGCTAAAAAGAGCTTGGAAAAGATTGAATAAATAGAAAAGCCGTCTGTCTAACTTCTGTCTACAATACAATGCACTCAACGAATAGACTAAACAAGTATTTGATTCTTAGATCATGCGAAAATTATGCTTGATCCAGCTTCGCAGTTTATTTCAGAACCATTGGTGTTAATTTTGTGCACCATAAGGTTTCCCTAACCCCACTCGCTCCTAGCAAAACTTTCTAAATGTCGGTGTTGGATATTGTGTAAGTCGACCCATAATAGAATCTTTTAAAAAATCATTCTACATTTTTTTGTTAGTCTAATCGAGTATACATGACTCCATAGTATATATGTATATACATACAGTCCATATTTAAATTAAAATTTTCATTCTATAGCGTAGGACAGAAGATTATATAAAGCAAATTATTCGATTAACGATATGTTAATAGCAAACATTTGGTATTGGATTTTTCAGAATTGTTTGGAACAATTTGTAAAAACTAATCGACCTTAATTTTTTTGTTTATATATAATAGGTCGTCTATCTTCGATCGATCTCTGATTTATCATGTACTAAGAATAAAAGATAAATAAAGATGAGCTAGGAAAATGGGTTAGTTAGAACTCTTTCAACTTTAGTTACATCGGATTCTTTTCTGCATTGCATCTTATGGGATATATGGCCTTAAGAATATTTAAAATATCATCCTAAAATACACTACAACCGTCAAAGTGCATATATGATTTCTTTATCTATTGGTACCTACATTCATCTACAAACCATGCGTGCATATCGAGTTGTCCTCCAAAATACTGGTCCCTAATCTTTACAATCGAGACCTGTTCGATATCCTTCTAGTAATCTGATCTTATCCACGAAAATGTATGGAAAAATAAAAATTATTTTCTAATTTCTTCCTTATTCTAGACAGAGTTGTCAAAAATCTGTACCAAGTTTGAAGACGAACCCTCTTTACATATGATGGTATTGGACATAAAAATAGTGACATCAAATTTAGACTCTTTGAGGTATAATAAACTCAATATATTGTTTTATTGAAGTTTTATTATAAACTGTTTGAAATTTATTTCACTATGATATATGATATTTGAACTATGTTGTTAGTATTTATTAGCAATCGTTTTGAAATTCTGATTATTAAAAAAAAAAAAACTAATAATTAACCACAATTTTAGTTAATCGTATTGAAAATTATAGAAAATTTATAAACACAAATGAAAAATGCATAATTTAACAGTAAAACAATTTAACATGGTGCCATTTTGCTTTATACTTTATTTATTATAAAATATGATATGAAAACAATTTGGCTTACAAGAATGGTTAACCATGATTATTGTTTCTTTGTATTCTATTATTAATAAAATTAAATCAATGTAAAATGTAAACTGAGAGTAGTAATTATCATAATAATATTGTAAAATGGAACTTCTGTTCAAGCATACTGGATTGGATTTCTATAGTAAAGCGGATTGTTTAGTTGTCTCAACTGATTTGAATGGAGAATATGTTTGTACGAATATACAATTATAATTATAAGGATTCTTTATTTTGCAAATTCAAGAAAAATTTAAAAACATGATCTCATAGTGAAATTGTTGTTTGTTTAAGGTGCACTTTGTAAAAATAATCTTAATCAATGATTATTACTGACAGCATCAATTACAATGAACAGAACATTACACTAGCCATGGAAACAAAACCCAGTTAACAATTATAAATTAATCTTAAAATGTTATTGCGACATACTTAGATGTAATATTCTGAAAAATTAATAAAATATTAATTTATACTATTAAGGATTTTTTACCCTACACCACCATAGGTGTTTTTGCGGATGTATATAATATAGTGAAGAAGCACCCAAATGTCCAACTTAAAGTATACTGTTCGTCTTATAATTACTTTCCAAGTTGGTTTAACAATGTCTAGACGACTGACTGGTTGTCCATGTATATCATTTGTGCAGTTCCCAGTTTTGAAGCTATCTCCTATTGAAATTGGTCAAGATCGGTCCATTATTTCTCATTAATTTCATTAATAGTCTTCATTCTAGGGCCAAAATAATAACCAATGCCACATATCAGTAAGATATTTATAAAACTGCAATTTCTCCACATATTTAAGCATTTTACGCTCTAAAACTCTCATTCGGACAAAATGTTGGTATGGTGTGCTAGGTGAAATAATAAGCCCATTGTGATGTAATTTGGAACGTTAGTTTTAATCTACAAAGTAAATTAAGCGCATATTCAAACGCAAAAAAAAAAAAGAAATATATAGATATATTTTTTACATTCTGCTTGCTGGGATTTTCGTTGTATATACATTTGTATTAAATTGTATTTAAGTATTCAGAGTAGCATGTAACCACATTGACATTGACACCGGCATTAATATGTTGCAAAAAACATAATTTTGTGCAACTTTGTAGATTTGTTGCTTTAGTACTCAATAAGTTTTGTGAGAAAAATAAAAATATATAAAATTTCTCAGATATAAAACAACAAATACAAAGTTAGATATTAAAATATATCTTTCTACTTATTAATAATTCTTTAATTACTTACCACGACATGGTCCCGGATATGCTATACCAATGGATCGACCAATTTTACAAATCATACGATTTATATCACAAATACTCTTGTATGTTTTACCATCGGCGCCACAAACAGCTTTCGTTGCATCAAGAACATCATTATCATAATCATCCTGTGGGCATTCTATTTTACATGCTATACAATATGGCTTCGAATACTGATCTTCAACACAAGTTAATCCATTTAAACACTTAACACCGTTACATGTTGCTGCAATCATAAACAAAATAAATTGTTATAAAACGAATTACAATAAATTGTACACACAAAATACAAAATATATTCATAAATAATTACAGTGATCATAACGTTTTTCTCTATTGTTTACGAACATTTTTTAGGAATTGTTAGGAATTCTGTTTGCAAAAGTTATTATTAACATGTGAACATTTAACATTTGTACACATGATATAAACTTGGTTTATGTTAGTTTTTGTTTATTATTTTGTTGAAATTAGGGGTAAATATATAAAAAAAACATAATTGTTATACCCTACAAGATCATAGGTGAAGGAATAATGAGTTTGTGCAGATGTTTACCATACCATTCGGAATCATGTTAACCTTGTAATTATTTTGGTAAATTGGATATATTTGGCCCTATTTCTACTAGCCCCAAAACAAATATCTTAAATAGACGCGTAATTAAACGAAATTTAGTACAAACGTTTATTTTAATCGGTTCATTTACTACGCATAGATCTATTTCAGTTCTAGTTCAATTCAAGTTCAGTTCTAGTTCGGTTCTAGTTCAGTTCTA
>JACGTJ010004006.1:2481-27635 GCA_014858695.1 Chrysomya rufifacies | reverse complement strand
TTATTATTATTATTATTATAATAATTTGAAATTTATTTCTGGAACATAACAAAAATGTATACAAATCTTCACTTATGATCCACAAGTAGCTACATTCCACGTTCCATAAATTCAAATATTTATCATTAGAAAATGGAATTAATTTCAAATTGTTCACAATTTAGTATCGTAGACAACATTAATCACTAATTAACGATTTCGCATAGTCCTTAATAATAGCTTGAACAAACGTTGTTGGCTCTTTTGAACCTAGGGCACTTAAATCACCAATGACAATTTTAGAGACAAGTGGATAAAAAAATAATAATAAAAAAACGCCTAAGATACTTATATTCAATCACGAGTGTAATATATTCTACTGAAAATATATTCTATAGCAAAAACATGTTAATATTTCAGCAAAATCTATCTATTTATCATTACCGTTTAAAGTAACTTTAATCGAATAGTGCTTGATAACACGTATAAGTGCCATAACTTCTAAATGTCAGTGTTTATGCATGAAGCATTCGGTAATTGTCAAAGCAAATTCAATGACAATGTCATCTCTTCAGCATGTTAGACACCATTTGGTCTGCTGGGATAAATATATTTACGTGTATACGTAAGTACAAGATACACACAAGTGTTTATTATTTTATATTGTTTGTTCAGAATCAAAACAAATAATAATTGTTTATGGGCATCTTATCAGTTAAAAAGTACATACATAAAACAGAAAACCTATTTTTAAATAAATAAATAAAAACTATAGTTTAATACACTATTTAACTTTAGCACTTAAAGTTCATACACTAGCACCAATATTTCAATTAGTGTTTGATAAGCATTTTGCTTTAAAAGATTGTTAGATTTAGTAGCTAAGAATACAGTAATTAAGTAAGTTTGCGAGACAAATAAAATTACATATATTCACAGGTGGAATAATCAAAAATTATAAAATCTTAAAAAAAAAAATATTCTACTAATTAATTGTTTATGTTTTGTTTTGTAATTTATTTTTAATATACGTGAAAAAATCTTAATTTAAATTTAAAAGCAATTTGCTGCAACTGAAACATAATTTGTGGTATAGTTTTAAAAATTGTTTTATGATAAAGTCAAAACATTGAACACCTTGAAATGTAATAATTTAATAGCTATGGGCCAGCCAATCAAGTTCCATCATTACGATTTTTTTTACCAAGTCAATTGAAATCAATGTACTAAACGCAATTTAAATCAAATTTAAATTTGCTTCCATTTCCAAACGTTTAAACATTTCTAAACTACAACTCTATCATGCTATAGTCAGTCTACAGACTATAGCCCAGACTTTATAGTCTTGTCTATAGTCGAGTCTTTAGTATAGTTTATAGTACAGACTTTAGTCTTGTCTATAGTGCAGACTTAAGTCTTTTCTATAGTCCAGAGTATTGTCTAGTCTATAGTCCAGACTATTGTCCAGACTATTGGAACTCAGACTATAGTCCAGCTTATATAGTCAGTCTATAGACTATAGTCCAGACTTTTTAGTCTTGTCTATAGTCCAGTCTTTAGTATAGTCTATAGTCCATACTTTAGTCTTGTCGATAGTGCAGACTTGAGTCTTTTCTATAGTCCAGGCTATTGTCTAGTCTATTGTTCAGACTACTATATATCAGACTATAGTCCAGCTTATAGTCTTGTTTAGTCTATAGTCCAGCCTATAGTCTAGTCTATAATCCAGCCTATAGTCTAGTTTATAGTCCAGGATATGGTCTTTTTCGAAAATTTTATATTTCAAATGTTCAAGTAATATTAATTTTAAAACAAAATGAATTCAAAAATATTATCTGAGATTATGGAATCCAAAGTGATCAGTTCTAACTTAGTCTTTGTTCAGTTCTAGCTTAATATTAGTTCAGTTCCAACCTAATATTAGTTCAGTTCTAGCGCAGTTGTAGTTTAGTATTAGTTTCTAGTTCATTTTAAGTTCTGTTCTAAGAATTACATAATAGTAATACCGATATCAAACAATAATAATCTGGAATAAATAAAAAAAAGCTTTATGTTTAAAATGATCATATCCAAGCTGCAATTTTTTGCACTATCACTAAATTTAGTGGTAGTGTAAATATTTGCATAACACTCAAATAATTTAAATTTGTAAATTTTAGTGAACTTAGATTTATGGTATTTTTAGTAGAGTAAATCCCTCTTTTAGTTTTCGTTTTTGAAATAATTAAAAATAACGATTTTTGATAACGAATTCTGCCGAAATGCAATAGCTAAATTCTTGAACTCTAAGGAATGATTTGATATACATATGGTTCAACTTTTTAATTGGGGGTTTTCGTAAACGATACATCAACCTATGTACGGTCGGACATGCATATTTTGATATTTTTCTTTTTTTTAACCCATGATTCAGATGAAAAATTTAGAAATTACAAAAGGAATGACAATAACTTTATAGTTCGCCAAAACGTCAACGATGTACATGTATGAGTTATATTTTATATTAAGTATGAGTTATATTTTTATATAACCCATATCGTATGAATCATACGCCTAAATTTATATTAAATTGTTTCAAGGGGAATATTTGACAAAAAACAAAAAACGTAGTTTAAGAATTCCAATTTAATTTCGTAACTTAACATGATGTTTTTTCAATTTTTATACAATTGCAAATTCAAGCAACTAATGCTTATCAAAAGAATTAAATATTTAATAAATTTTGTATTTCTTTTTTTTTCAGTTTAATCTTACTCAACGACAAAAATCTCAATATGCGTTTAAAACATATTTTAGTAAAAGATGGTGGTTTCGGTACACAAATGACGGTACATGTTGGAGATGCTGTAGATGGAGATCCCTTATGGAGTGCCAGATTTAATGCCACAAATCCTGCGGCCGTAGTTAATACCCATGTAGATTTCTTGCAAAGTTAGTATCATCAAATAATAGAAACAAAAGACAAATAATTTATGTATTTAACAATAGATGGTGCCGATTTAATTTTAACCAATACCTATCAAACCAGTGTTGAAGGTTATATGGAACATTTAGAATTGGATGCTGATCAGAGTGTAGAATTAATAAAAAATACCGTACGTTTAGCACACATAGCCAAGGAGAAATACTTAACAGAATGTTATCAGGCACAATTGTGCGTTAAGGAAGGTTTTCCCATGATTATAGCCTCAATTGGTCCTTACGGTGCTCACTTACACGATGGCTCTGAGTATACCGGCGACTATGCCGATTATGTACCAGCTAAAGAAATAACTGATTGGCATAGAGTACGCATTGATGCTTGTCTTGAAGCTGGTGTCGATGCTTTAGCTATTGAAACAATACCTTGTCAAATGGAAGCTGAAGCATTAGTGGAAATGTTGTGTGAAGATTATCCAGATGTTAAGTTTTGGGTTGCTTTCCAATGTAAAGATGCTAAGACTTTAGCACATGGTGAAGAATTTGCCAGTGCCGCCAATTCTTTATGGGAATTGTTAAAGGAACGCAATGCCTTAGATAATTGTTTAGCCATAGGTGTTAACTGTGTTAATCCAGAATTTGTAACACCACTTTTTAAGTCACTAAATAGTGAACGCAGTTTAGATGATCAAATCCCCTTGGTGGTCTATCCAAATAGTGGTGAGGTGTATGATGTAAATAAGGGTTGGATGGGTAAGGAACATTGTGTACCTTTGGCCAATTATGTACCAGAATGGGCTCAATTAGGAGCGAAAATTATTGGTGGCTGTTGTCGGACATATGCACGTGACATCCGACATATTAGTGAAACAGTACAAACTCTAAATAAAATGTCGTAACCAAAAATATATCCACTTCAAATCCAACCGGCTCAAGTAAAGAAATGCAATCTTAAAATTGAAGTAAAAATAATTTGCTGGTTACATTAAAAAATATTTTAAGAAATATTCATGCCTTTTTAAATGCCTATTGGATTTTAGATGACGACATAGAATGTGTAAACTTTGAATTTATAAAATAAGTGATAAATTAGTTTTAAGTTTTTTAAGTAGACTTTTTATAAATAAATTTTTTTTTAAAGAAACATAATTTTTTCAGTGATTATTTTTGATTTGATTTCATAAAATCAACGAAAATGTTTATATCTATTTCATAGAAAATTTTAAGTTCATAAAGAATTCGAAAATTTATAGAATCTTGAAATTTTATAAAAACAAAAAAATTCGAAAATTTATAGAAAATTCGAAATTTTATAAAAAATTCGAAATTTTATAAAAAATTTGAAATTTTATAAAATTCGAAATTTCATAAAAAAAATTCGAAATTTTATAGAAAATTCGAAATTTTATAGAAAATTCCAAATTTCTTAGAAAATTCCAAATTTCTTAGAAAATTCGAAATTTCTTAGAAAATTCGAAATTTCTTAGAAAATTCGAAATGTCATAGAATATTCGAAATTCCTTAAAAAATTCAAAATTTCTTAGAAAATTCGAAATTCCATAGGAAATTCGAAATTTCATAAAAAAAGTCGAAATATCATAGAAAATTCGTAATATCATAGAAAATTCAAAATTTCATAGAAAATTGAAAATTTCATAGAAAATTGAAAATTTCATAGAAAATTGAAAATTTCATAGAAAATTCGAAATTTTATAGATAATTTGAAATTTCATAGATAATTCGAAATTTCATTGATAATTCGAAATTTCATAGAAAATTTTAATTTTCACAGTACATTCCAAATTTTGTAGTAAATATAAAATTTTGTGGAAACTTTTATAGAATATTCGAAATTTCATAGAAATTTTCAAATTTCATAGATAACTTAAAATTTCCTAATAAAATAAAAAAATATAAACAATTTCATGGAGATTTTAAATTTTAATTCATCCATAATTTTGTATCTTCTTATGAAATATAAAATTTTATAGAAATTCTATTCCAATTAATCTTTTGAAAATTAAAAATAATAAAGTTTAAATCTAGGCGGAATATTTACGTGGTTTAATATAATTAAATAATTTACAAATTCCTTATATTTGAATTCTACCTTATACGGTAGTGAGTAGAAAAATGGGTGAGATATACCAAGTCAGGGTACACCAATTAGGTTTTTTAAGATTATGATTTAATCTGGGATCAAGGATAATCAAATTTTGTTTTCAAAAAATTAATCGTAGAAAGGAAATTATAGAAATGTTAATTTTCCTTTGAATAAAATAATGTTTCATTGAATTAAACTTATTATAAACATTTTAATTTATTTTCATAAACATATTAAATATTCAAAACTTGTTTTAACTTACCACAAGGAAATGAATTCAATATAATATAAAAACATGAGTTAATTGTACTTTGTAAAATCACTTTTACTAACACAAACACAAAAAAAGACATTACGCACATAACTACACTACGCCTGGTGTCTTCAGAGCTTCTTGTTGCTGTCGTTTTTTGGCAGCCAAACGTTCTTGAGCCAATCTTCTATTCTCAGCAATACGAGCCATTTGTTCTGCACTTAACTGTTTGGAGGCGGGAGTGGATGGTTGACTGGGAGGCAACGGGGTTGCTAAATCGCTGGTATCATTTAAATTTTTATGGGCTGTATAAGGTGTAGATACGACAGCATTACCTTTTGCAAAGGAAGGTGTACCAAAACTGCTACTTGATATCGAAGTATTCGCTGAAGTTCCCATACCAACACCTCCACCAGAATATCTCGATTGATTTGGCCCAGGTGTACGAGGATCAACTTTTGATATGGCGATTTGTTCATCTAACAAAGCATCAAATTCATCATAGGGTTCATCAGCTGCCGCCACTTGTTGTTCGTCATCATCATCGGCATCATTGATCTCACCGTGATTTTTCATACATTCCAGCATACCCAAACGATAACGTGACATATGAACTTGTAATGGTTTCTTTTTGCCCAAACGTTCTATATTTGCCAAAACATCATCAAATTTATAAGTAGGATACATTCTATGACCCCAATGTTGTAAACGACGCATAACTTCATCAAGGTCTTCTTTTTCTCTACCTTTACCTTTAAACTTTATATCTTTGAAATATTCCTCAATCGTGTGCAGACCTCTAGGACCTCGCAATACTTCAACATTTAAACGTGGTCTAGGATTAAGAACATTACGTTTTTTGGGTTGCACTTTTACTGGTACGGCAGTTGCTCCTTCTTGATTTTCGCCTTCACCCTGTTCATTATCACCAAATAACTGATCATGATCGTCACCATCCTCGGGAAGTTGATCATTGTTTTCGTGAAAATTTCCATTTAATAAATCGTCAACACCATCATCTCCGAATATGGACATCTTTTTGCCGTCAAAAAGGATTGATTGCAAAATGTTTAAAAACTATTAAATTTTTGTAAACAAAACAACAAAAATAAGGCGGCACAAATATTGCCACATATTTGCGGTATTAATATGGTAACATCTTGCAAAAAATAGAGTTACCAGATTAAGTTTTCAATTATAAATAAAGAAAGTAACGTTTTTGCTGATGTTAAATAGTAAATGTGTTTTATAATAAACAAGTAAGTGCATTTAAGTCCGGCTATATGATACTCTACACCACCCAAGACAGAATATTATTATTTTAAAGCCTATATGGATATAGAAAGTGATTATACATACATCCATACAAACGCAGGGAATAAAAACTGCATTTATAATCGGGAATATTGTATTTTAAAAAATTTATATAAATATAATATTTTAAATATTTTCCGACATTTCAACTTTACAAAATTTCGTGTAAATCTATACAAAGTTTGATTCAATTAATTTTACATTTTTAGTTAAGTTTTCATAAAAATTTCTTGTTACTTTATAGTATTTTTATGGCAGAAACCTAAAAATGAAATGGAGTACACTTTGTAATACAAATAATCTAATTATTTATTTTAAGGTTAATAAATTATTATCTTCGACTCTAAAAAATGTATAGTTTTAATTAAACATTAACTAGTAGACTAATAGTTAATGTAATAGTTACTTTCAAATTTTATTTAAGTATTTTATAATTTTAAGATGTTTTTAATTATGTTTACAAACATTGTACGACTAACAGGAAAATGGTATGAATTTTTATTGGTATACCTATCGGCGTTCATTGTAAATGTACGGCGTCACTTTATGACTATCGGCTTGAATCTCCGTGGTGAAATAATAAAAAAAAGTTGTGTTGTGCCAATTTTTCATTGGAATATTTTACAACATTTGCAACCGAAAAATTAAAAAGTTATAATAATAAAGATTAATAAAACAAAAAGAATTAAAAATTATATTGAATAATAAACAAAAATCAATAAATTTACTAGTACAGTTAACAAAAAATATATAATTTGCCATTAGCGTGAAGCATAATGGTGAAAAAATGCGCATTTATAAGAATTAGCAAACAAAAGGTGAATAAAATCGTTATTAAAAAGAAAATAACAAAGCATAAACGAGAATAAATCTGAAGAATAACAACAAAAATTGCAAAAATTAATTGAATTTGTGCTGAAATTTTAAGTAAATAAATAAAAATGGAAAATAAATGCAATAAAACGCCAAACAACAGCAATAATAACAATACAACAAATGCAAAATACATGGATCATGTTTATTGTCATACAAATCAAACGAAAAATTCATACAATATAATGACAACACCCGGCAGCATGGGTGGTGGTGGCGGTGGAGCAGCTGCTTCACCGAATGCGGATGTTTTGGCTTTGTTGAAGGAAAACAAACAACTAAAGGCAATGTTGATATTGCATTTAGATTTAATACAAGAACAAAGTGATCAACTTATGGCAAAAGAAAAGTATTTAAAATCACGTACTGAAGAATTGGAAACATTAAGGGTCCGTAATGCTGCCTTGGAAAATCAAGTAAAAGATTTGCAAAAACAACTGCAGCAACAAATAAAACGATCGGGAGAGGTGTCAACATTGCCACCACCACCTCTAGCAAAAATACAATGTAAAACAAATCAATCGTCCACAGCACCAATGACAACATTGGCTACCGTTACAAATTGCGCCAAAATTATATCAACAACGAGCACCGGTCAAAACAATATTATTGGAGAATGTAATGGGAAGTTGATAAGTAAAATAGTACTACAGCGTGTTAATATGTGTGCGGGCCGGGGAAAACATAACCAAAGTCCTCAAAGTCAAACAACAGACACAGAAAATGACGAAGATGAAGATGCTGAGGATGAAGAACATGATGAAGCTGAAGAAGAGGAAATAGAAGGAGAAGCTGATGAGGCCGAAGAAGATGATGGGGTAGAGGAGGAAGATGAAGCTGAAGCTGAAGAAGAAAGTCACCAGGAGGGCACCCATCAAAATGATGAAGAAGATGATGGCGAGCAAATGGATGAGGAAGAAGAAGCCGAACATCATTCTCAAGCTAATAAATCCAATACCCAGCCAGTAGTTATAGATGATGCATATGATGATACTGGTAACACGACTGAAGATAGTAATGAAGTTCTGGCAGTGCAAAGTAAACGTTTACGGTTACGTCAAGCTGCTAAACAATCATTGGCTATACCTAGAGGTGCTAAACCTAGTGTATCTCCCGCCTCGACTACAACAAATGATGGTCAAACTGCTTTCAAGGCAGTAACTACCTCCTCGTCGTCTGTGAGCGGTAACACTTTGCATATTAGTAAACAACCTCCTACTCCTAGTCGTGGTAAAC
The DNA here is from genome assembly GCA_014858695.1 of Chrysomya rufifacies. NCBI lineage: Eukaryota > Metazoa > Arthropoda > Insecta > Diptera > Calliphoridae > Chrysomya > Chrysomya rufifacies. The sequence goes on along the minus strand of JACGTJ010004006.1, from coordinate 18,957 downwards.
AAATGACCATTATGCGTTGGCATGCACCGGATTATAATACCGATGAATCGGTAAGCTGTGATTCAACTGCTGAACATGAAAGGGTAAGAACTATTTCTTCTATTAAATGGCATATTAGAAAAATTTTAAGCTTGTTTTGAAATTTGAATACTTTATTTTACCAACATATTTTTTAAAGATTTAAAAAAATTTCCAAAATATTACATTTTTTGGGAATTGCCCAATTTTTTTTTTTTTAAATTTGGCAAATAGTTAACAATTTTGAAATTTAAAAAGTTCATATAAAAAAAATAAGTTTTTAAGAAAAGTTTGAAATTTTCATTAAAAAATTTAATTGCTTCTAAAATATAAAAAATAGTTTTTTACAAATGTATAAAAAAAGTAAAATTTTAAGAAACTATTTATAAAATTTTTTAAGAATAAAATTTTTAAATTTCGAAATGCACTAATAATTATTAGGTTTTTTTCTGTTTTTTTTTNNTTTTTTTTTTTTTTGAAATTCAAAAAATTAAATTATAAAACTTAGCAGAATCATAAAATCTTATAGATAAAATCGAAATGTTACCCAAAAACGCCAAAATTTTTATTAATTTAAAATGATTTTGTTATTTTAGCGTTCAACCTCAACTAATTCTTCGCCCCAAAAACCTTCACCAAATGTTGTGGACAAAAAACGATCTAATGATAACACCTCACAACATCCCCATCAATGTTCCAAAATACGACGATGTACATACATTTCTACACCCCAACTATACAGCACCAGAGAATGGGAGGATGAAGCTTTCAATTGTGATTATGATTACGAATTCTATAAAGCAGAAGCTAAACATTTACAAACTGATAATCCAAAATTGGAAATACCCAAATGGACAGAACACGAATTAACACCCTCATATTGTATTGAAGGGACGGAAGATCTATCAGATGAAATATTCCTAAAAAGACATGCCAAATTGGAGGTAGATGAAAAAAGACGTAAAAAATGGGATGTACAACAGATAAGAGAACAAAGACGCATAGAAAGACTTAAGCGTAGGCATTGCAAAGATGAAATACAACCTACGCAAGAAACGCCAACATTACAGACATTTTATCCTACAACGGAAAATTTACAAACAATTTGTTTTGTACATGATTTACCGGTACAGGCATTTGGTGAAATGATACCTAAATTAACAGGACCAACAAATGTTGCAGCAGCTAAGGGTGAACAACGTAGAGGTTTCCAACTACCTTGGCTTGACAAAGAACACTTACAGTATTTACAAGAAAATAATAAATCTCCTACTGTAGCAACTATTAGCACAAATGAAACAACGGCAGCAGCTACACTGCAAATGCAACAACAAATGCTTAATTCCTCCTTTACTTTTCTCAAAAAACGTAGAAGACAACAAAGTTCCTCATTTGGTCATAATCCGCGTCAACGTAATCAAGCTGCCAAATTGTCAGCTAATAATATAACAAATAATTCTGCAGCAATAGCAACATCAACAGTAAGTGGTACTACCAATACCACCACAACATCTACACAATCATTTTTAAATATAGTTAAAACAAATTTGACAACAAGCTCCTTAAATACTACAACAACTGTTACTAGCATAGTATCATCAAACCCAACCTCAATCTCAATGCCTGCAAACTCAACGATTAATACAAACACAACGCTTACGGTAACGGCTAATAATAGTAATAATATAACAAATATAAGTCCGTAAGTTAATAATAATACAAATATGATAGTAGTTTTAAATTATCCACAATATAAATCTCCAAAATTGCATTATTTTTAGTAGATAATAAGCATTATTTATGTATGTTTAAATACATATAACTTATTTGAATTTAAATAGCTTTTTACTATAATAAATATAGTAGTCCCTATTAATAGATCTATGTAATTTTATTTTAATTTAATCATAAATCTAAGCACGATTCTTTTTATAAATATATATTAAAAAAAAGAAAAAAACATAATTTTTGACCTAAGAAAAATGTGATAAAATTTAATAAATATTTTGGAAAAAAATGTAATTAAACAATTAAAACCTAAAAAATATGCATTTTCTAATATTTTAAGATGCTTTCTTTTTCATTAATTGTGTGTAATTTAAAAACAAAAACCTGATGATTATTTATGTATATACAATTGCACGTTATTCAATAAATAAATAAATAAATAGATTTTTGAAATCTTTAAAGAAAAATAATAACATAATTGTAGCAAAATTTAAATTAAATAATTGAAAAAATACAACTGTATAATAATGAAAATAAAACATGTTAGAATAAAAATAATAATAAATATAAATAAAAATTAATGTTTTTATTTGAAATGGGATTTGAGGACTTTTAAAACACATTTATTATTACTTACTTATTAATTTCTTTATTAACTTACATAACTTTGATAAGTTTTAATTTTTCAAAAATGTCTGCAGGAAACAGAAAGGACCATTAATACTAATTTGTATCACATTTACGAAAAACAAAAATCTCTTGGACCCAACTAGAACTGATATAGAACAAAACTCAAGAACTCAATTAAAAATAAAATTAGAATAGAACAGTACAAGAACAAAACTGAATTGCACTGGATTAGAACTGAACTAAAACTAAGTTAGATAAAAAATTTTAATTGAACTACATTTGAACTAAACTAAAAAACGAAACAGAACAATATAAAAATTCTCTACTATTTTTTAAATTGTTCCAAAGAAGGTAGTCAAGTTAGTGTCTTGGTGCAATGAACATAAACAATCCTCAGTATTGTTTACAAAAATTGAAATTATTTCAAATTTGATAACAAAATCTAAAATTGTGTCGAAAACGTTGTAATTGAGCAGCAAATATTATCACAAGAAATCACAAGGTTTCTCTAATAATCAAATTTAGAAAAACAAAAGCATACTGCAATCGTCCAGACATTCTAAACGTCATTCTAATAATCAAATTCAGAAAAATAGAATAACTTCTGAAGCATGCAGAACAACTTATGCAGCAATCGTCCAGACATTCTAAACGTCATTCAAATAATCAAATTCAGAATAACTTCCGAAGCATGCAGAACAACTTATGCTGCAATCGTCCAGACATTCTAAACGCAATTTCGTCGACTAGATGTCATTGACGAATTCTGTGCATTCGTTGGCACTAATTAGCGGTCTCCGAAGCTATAAATGGTTACAAGAACATGAAAGTCCTGAACGAACACCCACCTCTCAGACTTTCAGGCAAATAAGATGTTGATGCAGTTTTCTCAATTATTGCAAAAGCAACAAAATTTTCAATAAAATTTCTAAAAGACCAAAAAATAGAAATTAAAAAAAAAAACTTTTTAGTTATATTTCTCTAGATAACTCTGTAAGAATTTCATTTACTTTCGGTTATTAAACGGAATTTTAAAGTAAACTTATCTAATACTTTCAAGCGGGAATTTCCGGTATTCCGAAGAATAAAATTGCCTTTAAAAACAAGAATAAAATCTCTGGTTTATTAATTCTTCAACGGACTTGAATTGAAAATTAAACTCCAATTCAATTTTATCTTTTATGAAATCGTATAAAAAATATTTATTAAAAAACATGAATTTCGTTTTAAAATTACATTTTTTTCATTTGATAGCAATTAACGAATTCGTTAAAATATATTTCAGATTGCTCTTAATAAAATAAGAACAAAAAATAATTAAATTTTTAAATGCAATTATTAAGTTTGAAAAATGATGACTGAATTCATAAACATTTTCAATTGTTGAGAAATTGTGATAAAACCAATTTATATTCGATTCGATAACAATAATTTTTAAAAATAATTTGCAACTTTTAAAGAATAACACAACTAACTCTAATATGTTAATTTGTTTTTTTGTTTTTTTTTTTTAGATTTGAAAACAATAAAAATGTAAATAAAGAAATATTTTCCAATGTATAAATTAGTTGTATTTATTAAAAAAAAACAGTTTAATTATCGATCAATTAAATACAATATTTGGACGTAATACTTTGTTTTATTTATACAATTGTTAGCACATAATTATAATTGACATAGAGTGAAGGGAAAAGGCAAATGCTATTATGTAAATATATGCATATTGGTAATTTATCATCAATCTATATAAAAGTTTAATAATTAACAAAAAAATACATAAAAACAAATAAAAATTTTAAACATAAAACATAACAAATGTTTCTTTTTTTTAATATTAATATAAAACTATTCACTTAACACTTTGTGTTAAATATTTATCAGCTGCTGTTCGCCATAAATCATCAATATTTTCGAATTCATTTCTCCACAATTCTTCAATCATTTTCCAACCCTGTTCTTGAGTAACCAAAACATACTCATTAGAGGGATGTAGGGAATGTGTATAGGCACCCATGACCAAACTCTGAGCTAAACGTGCTGCTACACAATATTTTAAAAATTGTTTTATATCATTTGTCAATGGGTAGATAGATTCAAAACCTGCCAAGAAAATGCCACCACTTTCAAGATTTTTAGCTTGCAACATCATATAAGTAAGACCAATCGCTACTTCAAATAATATCGGTGACTTATTGGTATCACCAAAATCAATAATACCTTTCACTTTATGATTATTGCCTTCAGCTGTGGGTTCAACAATTAAGTTTTGTTCATTGAAATCACCGTGTATTATTTGCATTTCAAATGAATCTAATTGATTTAAAACTTTTGTTTCGAAAGTTTGTATTATTTCTTCGATGATTTCTTTACGAGAATGATCTTGTAAGACATATAAGAATTCTTTAAGTGATGGTACTGATTGCAATTGCCAAGTAGTTTTATGATTGTCATAGGCTTCATGTTGAAAATTCTGAAAAAAAATAGAGAAATAAAAAAATTAATAATAAAGGAAATGCAAATTTTCTACCAGAATTGAACTAAAATTTACAATAAATGCATATATAACGTAACGTTTTAGAATCTTGGACAAAAAATTTACCTTTAAAGCTTTAACAATCTTAGCTAAATATTCACCACTTTGATAAAGTAAATAATTTGTTACTGGTACTTCATGGAACATTTTGCCTGGTATAAACTCTAATAAACGAACAATATGTTCGGTACCATTTATAGATTCCACAGAATAATATTTACCATTAACATTGGCTATAGGTCGTGGGCACTGGATATGTTGTTTAGCTAAAATAAAAAACACCTTACAGTAGGTTTAAGAAAATGTAAGTGTTTTGTAATTACTTACATAAATATAACATTAGTTGATTTTGACCATCGATAAAATCAACTTTTTTGGAATCCAAAGAATTTAAAATTTTCAAAACATAACCATGAGGCCAGTGGGATACAATTAAAGGATTTTTAATATTGCTGAAAAAGAGAATAGTAAAAGCAAGAAAATATTTAATAAAAATTCTTAAAAAAAATTAATTTTGCCTTATACTTTATTCGTGTATTTTAAAATTTAAATTTCGTGTAATTTAAAAATTTATTAAAAAAACTGCAAATTATTTTGTTTAAGCAATAAAAAATATATGGCAATACTTTAAATTGTCTATATTATGGCAATACCACTAATAGTAAACAAACAATATGTGTAGGGTATGGCAACACTCTATTATGAATAGAAGTTTTACTTCAAAACGGCAATACTAAATAGTTGCACAAATAATAATACATTTCCCGCCAAGAAAAACAAAACATAATCGTGCGCATGAAATTTTGTAAAAAATTAAACATAAGTAAACAAAAGCAAAAAATAACAAAATTATACAAATGTTATACGTGATATAAAAAATATATATTTTTCTAAATAAAAAACCATGGGTATTACTGGTTTAATACCATTTTTGGAGAAAGCTTCCACTCCCATCAATCTGAAAGAATTGCAGGGCTCTTCGGTGGCAGTGGATAGCTATTGTTGGTTGCACAAAGGAGTATTTGCTTGTGCTGAAAAGCTTATACGAGGAGAAACTACTGATATACACATACAATACTGCCTGAAATATGTAGACATGTTGATGAGGCATAAAATTAAAGTCATTATGGTATTCGATGGCCGGCATTTACCTGCAAAAGCAGAAACAGAACGTAGAAGACGTGAGGCTAGAAATGAAAGCAAGGAGTTGGCTAAGGAATATTTAAGACGCAATGAAATAGACAAGGCCCGATCTCACATGAGAAGAGCAGTGGATGTTACCCATGAAATGGCTTTAGAATTGATAAAAGCCTGCCGTACTAGAGGTGTTGACTGTATAGTTGCTCCCTATGAAGCAGATGCCCAAATGGCGTGGTTAAATAAACAAGGTTTGGCTGAATATATTATTACAGAAGATTCCGATTTAACATTGTTTGGTGCCAAAAAAATTTTATTTAAGTTAGACTTGACAGGTCAAGCTTTGTTAGTGGATTGTACTAAACTATATTTGGCAATGGGTTGTAAACCCGAAAAATATACTTTTGACAAATTTCGACGCATGTGCATAATATCAGGCTGTGATTATTTGGACTCCTTGCAAGGTATAGGTTTAAAAAAGGCATGTAAATTTATATTAACTACCGAAGAAGACGATATGTCTAAGGCCCTTAAGAAAATGCCTAGTTATTTGAAAATGAAACAGTTGGAGGTTACGAATGATTATATTGAAGCATTTCTAAAAGCGGAGGCTACATTCAAACATATGTACATTTACAATCCTTTAAAGCGAAGAATGGAAAGATTACATGAACTAGAGGAATTTCAAACAGAAGAAAGCCATTGCAGCAATGCTGGTTCTTTGCTTGAAGATAATGAACAGGCTTTTCAATTGGCTTTAGGTAATCTAAATCCCTTTACTCTCAAACAGTTAGACGATTGGTATCCAGGACGTGGTAAGTGGACAGACGTTAAATCCCAACAAAAAAGTATATGGTTACCGGGTAATGATAGTTATAAAACAGAAGAAAAATCTGAAACAAAAGCGGTAACTGGCACAACATTTCATTTTAAAAAAATCGAGTTTAAAAATATGGCTGAAATTGAAATACAAGAAAAACTTAACGAAGAAAGAAATAAACCAGAAGAGGCTGAAATATTTTCCATGTATAAATATGCGTCTCCCAAAATGGCAGCTAAAAGAAAAAGACAAACTTCCACTTCCTCTGAAAGTGAAGACGAAGAGAGTACAAGGTGCAAAGAACCAGATCAGACGCCGAAAAAACTATCACATAATCCTTTTGCCAAAGTTAATACCTCTTTTGAGAACATTAAAAAATCACCCGTATGTACAAATAACTCTTTACTTAAAGTATTAAGTCCTAAAAAAGCTAATGATGATAATTTAAAACAACAAATAAAACGAGCTTCTGTGAAATCTCGTTTCTTTGCCGAAAACATAAAGCAGGTTGTTAAGAAACCTTTTGCAGCCAGGGACTTGACTTCGGAAATGTTTAAAATTGAAAAGAAGTCTAGTGCATATATAGAACAACAACAAGAATTATACTCCTGTTCTACACAATCTCCCCCAAAAAATAAAATTATAGAAGAAAATAACAATCAAGCAAGGAGTCAAGAAATAAAATCGGAAAGTTATACACAAAGCAGTATTGAAACGGAAAGTAACGCAGATGCTGAAAGTACAAATGGTAGTGAAAGTTGTATCAGTTCCCAAGAAAATCATACATTGGTTTCCAATATTGTCAAAGAGGAAATTGTTATTCTATCAGATATCGAAGAAGACGTAGTAAGTTGTTCTCAAACGTCTTCTTTAGCAGCATTTAAAAAAGTGACTACAACATTAGTGCAAAAGTCGCAACAAAATTTACCTAAAGCCAAAACGAAATCACAAACAACTCCACGTAAAACTGCCAAAACTTTTACAAATTCCGCCGATACAAAACAATCGAAATTAAGTATGTTTGGTTTTCAGAAAAGACCTACATTGAAAAAGTTATAGCTGCCCTTAAAAAAATTTTAATTTTTTAAATGTTATTTATTAGTTGTTATGATTAGTCTTATTTGTGATCTTTGTATTTTTTAAATAAAAAAGTGCGTTGTATACATGATAATTTATTAAAATTAATTTGTTTTAAATGTTAAGGGATTTGAATTTGTGCTGCGCTATAAATTAGGAATAAGTTTTGAGTGTTCATTTTATCCTACTATGTATTTCGCAAAATTTTTACATAAATTTTTTATACTAATATAAAGAACGAAATTATTGGAATCAATGGAAACTATTTGTAAATGTTTTGCCACTCTAATTCTAAAAGGTTTCAAATTCATAACCCTTTTTTGCTTGAATTAGTTAATATTTTATGATTTTTAAGAATTTGAGTTATATCGCTTATCTATAGGGTAAAAGGGACTATACCAAAACCTCAAAAAGAAATATTTCCTATATATATCGGAAATATTTCCAATTTTTAAGTAATTTATGAAGTAATTTAAAATGGAATCTTCAGTTTCTGTAGAGTTCACTTTTTGTTATGTCTCTTTCGGTTCATTTTAGATCTAAGTTAGATTCTTAGTTCATTTCTCGTTAAGTTTTAGTTCAATTCTAGTTAGGTTTTAGTTTAGTTTTAGTTCGATTCTAGATTTAGTTATGATTTAATTTCAGTAAAGTTCTAGTTCAATTTTATCAAATTTGTGAAGTAAATAAAAAGGTGTATTCGGTTACTGTACGTTTTTAGCCTACTTAAGATCTAGATTGATTCCTGTTTTAATTTGGTTCTGGATTAGTACTATTTAAGTTCAAGAACTGTTTTTGTTTAGTTTTAGTTACTAGTTTCATTAAAGTTCGGTTCAAATTTAGTTCTAGTTCAGTTTTAGTTTAGTACGATTCTACTTTAGTTCAAGTTTAATTCTAATTTAGTTGTAGTTAAGTTCTGGTAATTTCCTAATTCAGTTCTAATTTAATTTTAGTCCTGTTCAATTTCTAATTCAGTTGCAGTTCATTATAGTACAATTCATATTCAAATTCTATTTCAGTTAAAGTACCAATTTAGTTCTGGTTAAGTTTTAGAAAATTGAAAAAGGCAAATGGTCTCTCATTTACTCTACTTTTAAAAGTATGTATTTTGATTTAAAATTTTAAAATTCTACTCAAATTTTTCAATACTCACGGATCTTCCTTAACCAAATAGTTACGATCATCATATGAAATCAACTCCTTAATCTCTCCAATTGTTATGCCATACAAACGACGTAACAAACTCTCCACTATTTCATTGTCAACTTTTGGTTTTATATCTGAACCTGGTTGTAAAGTTGAAGATGGCGTACTGGCACCATTTTGTGTGGGCTCCTCTTGGTTGGAATTCTTTGGTGATGTTTCTTCATTATTATTGTTATAAGTAAATTTGGCATTTGTATCATATTCATGATTAAGAGTATACGATTTTCGTCTTGACATATTTGTCAATTCAACATTATTCCAAGTATCATCCATATTCTATTCTTTTTTTTATTCTGTTCCAAGAAATGCACTTAAACCGCTGGTCTGTTGGAGTTTGTCAATATTTGTACAAATTAATACTGGAATAAGAAAAAAAATAAATAATGTTAGACATTTATTTGTTTATTATTTAGCACTTAAGAATATATTTATGTGATAAATTTCGTTTTGGTCCATAGTATATTTTGATAATCAATTGATTTCAATTAAGGTGTTTTGTAGTTTATTATTGTGGTGCCTTTCAATGTTTTATTAATAAAGCTTATTTAACAATTTTATTAGATATATATGAAACTAAACAATTGTCTAAACATTTATTTAGTTATTGTTACTTAAAAGAAAGTATATTGTTAAATTTACAATAATTTATATTGTATATATATAAAAAGAAATATAAGTGCGTATGTAGCCACGATCTATTATTGATAAATTATGAGTTTAAAATCTAGTACACATAAAGTTTTTTAAGAAATTCTAAAAATAAAGAATGTACTAGTTAAGTTGAAAGATTCAAAACGACTAATATGTATGACAAAACGCATGACAAATATCTATTTTTCTTATTGTTTTGTTGCTTTAATTTATATTGTGTATTTTTTTATTTAAGTCTTTGTTGCTTGAATATTTGTTTAAGCTTTTTTTTTATTCTCAAATGATAAGCATACACAACATTTTGAAACTTGTGTATTTGTTTAAGATATTTGAATATATGTATATTAATAATAATAATAATAATAATAATAAAAAACTGTTTAAATATTAAGGTATTTTATATACATATGTCCATATTTAATGCATTATCATGAACATGTTCTTTAGAGAAATATTGTAAAAATTTGTTTGTTTTTGTTATCTGTTTTTGTCTTTTTTTTTTTTTTTTTGTAAAGATGCATCGTGTTGTTAAATAAGTATCTTAGATTATTTAAAAAAAAGGCTTAAGTAAAAATGTTATACATAAATACATTTCATAATATATTTTTTCAATTACTCCATTTAATGTTGCTTATTGCACATTTAATTAAATCTTCAAATCAAACTATTTAGTTACATGCCATATTATTTTCCAAATTAATGTATTATAAAAATATATATTTAATTAGTACTACTGAATTACGTTCTTTTTCTTATCTATTTAGTTTAATTTTTGTTTGATCATTAATAACATAAATTAGAGCGCTATATTCGGCAAATTTCGAAATCTATATAGATATTAAGCTAAACTGTAATCACTATAGTAATCGGTATAATTTCATCTTGAGATATTGATGAATTTTATGATGAATTTTATACCCTAACTAATAAGACCAAAAATAAATGAAGGCTGCCTTTAAAAAAATATCTCGCTTTTTATAAAGAAATCTTGCTTTTTTATTCCCTTTTTATATGAGAATAAAATGTTGATGTAAATCCACTTTCATTACTCTACAATTTATGGATTAACATAAATATAGGCTTTTGCTGCAATTTTCCTCTATGTAACAAAACTGTTTGAAAATCCAAAATTTTTTATTGATAATAATAGGAAAATAATAACTTGATATATGAAGTAAGTTTAACTTAAAATTCCGATTTATTATAGATTTAAGCCATAACAGAAGTTAAAGAATGAAATGACAAAAAATACTATCTACAGTCGAAAAAAGTGATTCGGAACTCTGTTTCTTAAGGAAATTTGGTACCTTAAAAAAAATTTAGGAAATTTTGAAAATTTATGGTTAATATCTAAAAATTTTAAATTTGACAAATTTTGTATAGTTTTACGTTTGATTTCTTAAGATTTTTTTTGACACATTTTTATTGTTTATGGATTTTTTTATTTTTAAACGAAATTCTACAAAATATTCTAATACTTCGTTACATTTTTGATTAATTCTGTTTCTTTAGAAAAATTCAGAAAATTTCTGGTAAATTTTTAAAAATTTAAAATTTATCTTTTTAAAAATTGCTTAAAACTTTTTTGTGCAATTTATTTTTTTAATATATCTATAGTCTAAAAAAAAGTAATTCAGAACTCTGTTTCTTAAGAAAATAACATTAAAAAAAATCAGAAAATTTTGAAAATGCTTATCTAAATATTTTAAATTTTGCTTGAATATTTGTTTCTTTAGCATATTCTATGTTTAATTCCTTAAGATTTTTTACAACATTTTTAATATTTATGGATTTTCTTTTATTTTTAAACGAAATTCTACAAAATATTTTAATACTTCGATACATTTATGATAAGTTTTGTTCCTTTAGAAAAAATCAGAAAATTTTAAACATAGATTCTGAAAATTTATAATTTATTTTCTTAAAAATTGTTTTAAACATTTTTGTGGAATTTTCTTTTTTTAATATTAAGCAAAATTTTACAAAACAATCTTAATATTTGATTCCCTTTTTTTTGTCAATATACGAAAGCTTTAAAAAATTGCCTCCTAATAATAATGAAAGATCGTTGGAAAAAACGCTATATACATATAAAACAGATTTCCCGGGATGTCCAAAATGTTGAATTTCTGAGAAACTTTGGTACGGGAATTGCTATATAAACACTAACATAACAAAAATCCATAAATAACTTAATAATAGTGCGTTTTTGGAGGAAACAATTAATTTCATGGTCACTTATGTTACATACAAGAAGTTAATGGTTTCAATAAAAAATTGGACTGAATCTAAAAGTTTTTAGAGCAAGAAAAGAATTTCTTAAACACATTTTTCTTGATCTGCTATATTTCATAACATACACTGTGTTCTTTTACATATATTTCTGAAAAATATTTCTTTTTTGAGTAATATTTTAAAAAATTTTTAATGCTCAAAATACAAAAGATTAAAGAACTTCTATTTTTCAAAATTTTTTATTACATATATATTTTGAATAAATAAATAAAATAATGCTTACAAATATTTTGTTAAAGCTAAAAATGTTTCAATACAATTCAAATGCCTGTTGAAATTTATAACAATCCGCAGTTACAACTCTCCCCATTTCCATTATAATGGTTTATCGGTCTTTATATAATACAGCATATTATCTAATTGGGCTTGGTCGGCTATAGCATTTTTACTTCATATATTTGTTGATATATCTCAGAAAGTAGCAATTAGATATATAACCAACAAATTGTCTTTAAATCGATGTAAATTTTCGCTTACATACTTTACCTACAAACACAATTAAAACACAAGTTTAGGTATCATTTTTGTTTACATGTTTATTAAAATCTTTTAGCTTTATTTTTCTTTATTTTTTTTTAATAATTATATTAAATTATAAAAAATAATATATTTGAATTAGAGAAAAATTAAAATAAATGTACCAAATTTATGGCTTGCAAAACAGATTTATCAGAGAGGTAAATAAATAACAATTAAGGGATATTAAGGTGAAAAATATATAAAACTTTTAAAAATTTTATGCCTGTTTTTTTTTTTTGTAGTATACATTCTTAAAAGAAAAAAAAAATATATTAAAATAAAAGAAAAATTTGTCCAGCAAAAATTAGATCTGAATATCTGAATTCAAATTATGTAAAAAAAAAAAAACGGAAAAATACCAATATTTCACAAAAGAAGGCCTTTTTATTATTTGAATGTGTGTGTGTGTTTTTTTTTATTATTAATATTATATTAATAGTTTTTATTTATTGTATACTATGTATTTATAATAATTATTTGTTTTTCTTAGTTACTTAATAACATTTGTGATTTATCTTTTAATAGATTTCTTAATTCAGTTACCATAAGCTCATGGGATTCTTTAAATGTTGAAGCAACATCCCCAATTAGGGTAGCCTCCACTTCGGGTTTTAAGGACATATCAGCCATAAAGGAATTTAAATTTCTAGGCAGTGCTGGAGATTTCCAGTTAACTAAATAAATTAAAGGATTCAAAATTTTTAATGGAATCAAGAATCAATCGTGTAAAATATGCCATTTTTACTTACTTAATAATTTATCACAACGTTTTATTTCCAATTTCAATTGACGCATTAATTCAATTATTAGTTGACGACGTTCTTTTTCACATACAACCTTTTCAACTTCAGCATTTTGTTTACGTTTTTGTTTGGTTTTTGGGAAAGCTTGAATTTTTTCAAGCATTGCTTGTAGAATGAAAGCGTATAGAGAAATTATCTACAAAGAAACAAATTACATCAAAAAGGAAGGAATGAAAATATGTCTGGAACAGATTTAAATGTCTACAATAACTGAATTAGCAGAGAATTAGTAAAGACGAGAGTTGTAAAAAAATCAACTAGAACTAATTTTAAACTAAACTAGATTACAACTATAATGAAATTAAGACATAACTAGGATAAAACTAAAATAGAATCCAAACTGATCTAAAACAGAACCAGAGATGAATCAATTTATCTAAATCATTTACACGAAAACTACTTCTACGCAGCGGTATGAAAAAAATACTTCGGATAAGGGCTATTAACCCGGCAACAACTGCAATCTAAATCAGAAATGAGAGTTAACTGAGACTAGAGCAAAAATAGGACTGAAATAAAACGAGACTAAAACTGAACGAGAATCAAACTGGAACTAAAAATGTTCTAGAAATAAACTTGTGAACAAAATTAGCACTAAACTACAATTGAACTGTAACTGAACTATAATAATTAACTTAAATTTTAACTTGAATTAAATCAGAACTAAACTATAAATGAACTGTTGCTTACATTAGAAATAAACTATGTCTGAAGTAGAACTTAAATATTACTTAAATAATACTCAACTTGATTTGTACTTAATAAAAAGCTGAACCAAAAATCAACTAGAATTTAACTAAATAGATTCATTCAACTCACCTCTAAACAAGCACCAACTTTACTCTGCCACTCTCGTCTACGCCATAAACCATCTTCGGTAGCTTCATTACTCTCATTTATAGTTGCTTCGCAGATATTGATCACATCCACTACATTATCACTAATCACTTTACATTGCAAAGGCAGATTATTATCACCAACATACATTTGTTTCACCAATGTGGCCAAATCACTAAAGAATTTCTCATATGGCATTTCGAGTAATAAATGCAAACGTGTTGGCAATAGATTGACTAGAAAACGATTATGTAAGGGTTTAATATCAGCAGCACGTAATCGTTTAAAAAGTTCCAACCATGAATCACATAGTGATTCAACGACAGCGATTTCTTTGGCAGGTGTGGAAATCGTATTCTCTAGTTCCTTCGCATTATGAGCAGCTGCACGACAATATTTAGCACTCAAATTTGGATGGAAGAGATCAACAAAGGAGGCAATTAAACGTAAAAGCAATGAACGTATATGTAAAACTTCAGTTTCTTGATAAAACGATTCTTTACGTTGTTCTTCTATATCTAACAAATGTATGGGATCCCAGCGTATTAAAGCACCCAAATCACGATTATCACTTAATTCATTCCATGATATACGATCCTCGGCAGGATCAATAGACATTACCATATAGGTATTAAGATTTTGTTGTACAAAACCGTATAACATGACTAAATCGCACAATTGAGCCTCTACCGAACTGGATACATAATGTAAACTATTCGTTAAACGTTCTTTAAAATTCATAAACTCTTCCAGCTTAGAGAAGGTACAGAAACGATAGGTAAGAGCTATGTATTCTAAACGTTCTTTATAGCTATTGGTGAAAAATTTCAATGTCGAATCGAATATAGTACGTGGCATAGAAAAACGTCCCGATAATACTAAAGGATTGCAGTGTATATATCCCATGGAATCTAATTGAATTTGCTTGATTTCCAAGTAATCATACATTTCTTGAGCACCTAAATGGCAGCCCAACATGTGATAGATTTTAAGACTTAAGAGTTTAACATGGAAATTACTAGTGCTATTACGTAAAACATACTGCAGCAGGCAGAGAGCTTCAAAAAGGCGATCAGATTTTTGTTCTTGCATGCTGATATCATACATAACATTAGCTGCAAAAAATAGAGAATATTTCAAAAAACCTAAACACTTCGAATTTTTAGAAATAAACAATACCTGCTAATAAAGCATAAGGGTCGGAGGGACCCATATCTGTTGGTAATAGATTTTTGCCAAAAGTACTTAAACCATGTTCATAATGTAGTTTTAAGGCGGTATAAAATGCTAAACGATGATCAATTTCTAAATCTAAATGTGAGCCGGAAATGCGTGAAACTTGCAAAGCACAAATATGCTTTTGCATTTGTTCTTTCTAAAGAAATGTTTATAACAATAAATGAATTGAATTGTGCTTATAACAATTTGAATAAACAAAAAACTTACATTTTGTGGTAGTGTTGTTGAGCTAATGCCACTTTCTAGTAACAATTTGTTAGCCAAATCTTGTCTTTCTTGCATGGAAATGGAAGGTAAAAATAATGTAATATCATGTGTACAACAAGGTTTATCACCAAATAAACGGAAATACTCTATAACTAAGTCGGCAAAATCACCCAATAACTGTTGGGCATCTAAATTTTGTTCACGCATACGTTTGTGCAGCTCTAAACGAGCCAAATATGGACCACGAACCTTTTTCTCAGCAGATTCAATCAGCTATAGAATTCAAACACATGAAATTTTAAAATAAATGTTATGACATTTTAAAATAAATGTTACCTGACAAAGAAATTCATGACATTCATCCAAAGCACTTAAAACAGTTTTTTCTTTTTCTTCATCAGATTTTTCAGACTTCCCTTCATTTTGCTGTAGTTTTAAAAGCTCAAAGCATGTAGTCAGATAGTCCTGATAATAGTCCCATCGATCTCGTCTGAAAAATGTAAAGAAATATATTGATTAAGCAGGTATAATTTGTTTTTATTTATGTATATATTAATCTTTTGAAATTGTTTCATGCTTTTTGTTGATAATAGTTAATATCTCATCAAATGCATTAGAATTATAACTTAAAGTTTAGAATTTGAAATCCTTAAATTGATTAAGCAATAAACTAAGCAAGGACCACAAAAGAGGCTCTATTATAGATATAGAATAGAACTAGAACATAAAAACAGAATAAGAACTAGAACAGAATTAGAATAGAAAAAACAGAACTAGAG
>JACGTJ010004002.1:191-13135 GCA_014858695.1 Chrysomya rufifacies | reverse complement strand
ACTAGAACTGAAATAGAACTAGAACTAGAACTGAAATAGAACTGAACTAAATCTGAACTAGAACTGAAATAGAACTTATCTAGAAATGGACTAGATCTAAAACTGAAAAATAACTGAACTATAATTGAAGTATTACTAAACTAGAACTGAATTTAAACTTAACTAAAATTAAACAAAATTTAAAGTGGATCTGAACTAGGTGAATAAGTTAGTACATAAATAATTTAAAAATTTAAATAATTATCGTTCCACTTTTAGATTAGAATAATAATTATTTTAATTTTATGAACAATAACTTTTATGATAAAAGTTCTATCATGTTTATATTAATTATAATTTCCAACTTAACAATAATGAATAACATCAAAATGTTAATTGTATTACGTAAATATCATAACAATAAAAAAACTAATAACTGTAATCTTTTTATTTTCTATTTTATTTTAGCAAAAACGTTTTAAGTAAAAAGGCTTCAGACTGTTTCGCCCCAATAAAGCATGACCCTACCAACTCGTCCTGCACCCGCACCACCTGGATCAAGAGCACAAAATGCAGCGGCCAATGCCAACGCTAGTCTAGAACAATTACGTTTACAATTGCAACAACAGCAACAATTACAACGCAGCCAACAAAATGTCACCGTACCAAAGTTAACCATCAAATTGCCACCACCACCAAAACAGCCGTTGGCGTCAACACAAGCATACAATGGTGGTGGTAATTCTATAAATAACAATAATTCCGGTTCAATCACGCGAAAATTTCCTCAAGCACGTTATGCACCTGCTACAAATTGGGATGATTCACCTTTTGATATTTTAAGTGGTGGGGCAGGAGGAGTTGTTAGTGTTAGTAATGGCGGTGTAACAAGAAGCCAAACTCCTACTACAAATGGTAATTATAAAAAACAACCACCTCCAAGACCGCCACCACCAAAAGTGCTACCAAAAAAGGGTGCAGCTCCCACACCACCCCTACAACAATCTACTAATATTTTAACAAATATATTCCATCTTAAGAAGAAATCATCAAGAGCACCAACACCCAATAATACAGCATCGCGTATTTATGGATCAGCTACTTATGGTACCAATAATTCTATAACAAAAACTACAACATCTACAATACAAAGTAATAACAGCAGTTCATTATCAACTGATTGGAATAGCGCCTGGAATAATACACCTAATATTAGTTTATCAACAACAACTAATACAACACAACATACTGCTACAACAGAAGCTCAATTAATAAGTTTTGATTCTCCACCCAGTTCTCCTACTTTCACTCAAAAATCCAATAGTGATTGTCTAAGTGTGGATAGTTTCAGTTCTGATTCCAATTTCAGTTCGCCTAATAATGGCAGCGTTTCTCAACCCGAAAGTGGTTTTGAAGATGATTTTGGTCGCTCTAGACCAGCTACCACCAGTCCTCTAGATCCATGGGAAGCTTTAGATGCCTTCGGCCAACCAGAAACCTCTGCGTCCATTGCATCTTTACAGACATCAGCGCAACCACGTTATGGCAGTATTGGTACTGCTCCTGTTCGTAATCTCAGCACAATAAATACACGTCTACAGGCCAGTGGTGATAATCCTTTATGTAATGGTAAAAGTTTATTACCACCACCTCCAGCGCTTAATATGCCCACTATAATTAAACCGAAAATATCTCAAAAACCTAAAGCACCCAAACCACCATTATTAGCTAAACCAAACTCCTCCTCCTTATCATCATCATCAGCACTGTATTCTGATAATTTAATTACACCTCCCTCACCGCCTATGCCCCAATGTGCACCTCCTATATTACCATCAAACCCAGCAGCCATAAATGCATCTTTTCCAACAGCATCAGCAGTTAAATCAAGTGTTTCCATTTTGGATGTTATAAGTGGCAAAGCCGATGCTACACAGTTGAGCTCAGGTCTAGAGAGTTATGAAAGTGAGTCGTTGGAACCTCCATACGGTATAGCTTTATACGATTTTGATAGTACGGAAGAAGGAGATTTATGTTTTAGGGTAAGTTATAGAATAAACTTCAACTTTATAAAACAAATCTTTTTGACAAATTATCCATAGAAAAATGTCAAATTGTTTGAGCAACTTTATCATAAGAAAAGCTCAAATTGCCTGGATAATTTTTCTATAGAAAAAGGTTCAGTTGTTTGAGAAATTTTCTATAAAGAAAGGTCAAGTGGCTTGGAAAACTTTTCTATAGAAAAATAACAAGTTGTCTTAGAGAAAATGCCAAGTTCTTTGCTTACATTTCTATAGAAAAAGTCCGAGTTTTCTTGACCACTTATGCCTCGACTATTTTTCTACAGAAGAAAGTCAAGTTATCTGGACAACTTTCCTACAATTGTATGTACATTTTTATAGAAAATGTCAAGTTGTGTGACAACATTTCTATATAAAAAGGTCAAGTTATATGATTTCAAAGAAAAAGGTCAAGTTCTTTGAACTTTTCTATAGAAAAATGTCAACTTGTAAGAACAATTTTTCGATTGAAAAGATCAAGTTGTCTATGAAAAAAGGTCAGGTTTTCTAGAAATTATTCATTTATTTATACTTATTTCTATTCGCAGGAAAATGAAAAAATCTACTTAGTGGAACAAGTTAGTGCCGAATGGTATAAAGGCCGTAATCGATCGGGCTGTGAAGGTATTTTCCCCATAAATTATATAGATATTAAAGTGCCACTTTCCAGTAAAACTACAACATCAAGTGCTAACTCAACACAATCATCTTCTGCCTCCACCACACCAACATATCAACAAACAGCAACAATTGCAAATGGTATCACAAATCATTTGAAAGTACGTTCGCTCTACAATTTCCCAGCTGAAGTGGAAGGTGATTTAGAGTTGAAAGTAAGTTAAATTTTGTAAAATTTTAATTTCAATAAAAAAAATTATATTCCACACACTTAATTTATTTTTAGGAAAATGATGTAGTAACAATATTGCATAGAATAAATGAAGACTGGTTGTTTGGAGAAATAAATGGTCGTCAGGGACAATTTCCAGCCAATTTTCTTGAATATGTGCCCACAAATATACCAATGCCTTAAGTTTTAAACTATATACAAATAATTTATAAAGCAACAAACAAACTTGAATAATTCCTAAAATATAAATTTAAAAAATTACAACAAATTAAACATATGAAAAAAGTAGTTTTAGTAACAAACCAAGAGAAAAAATTTAAAGATTTTTTTCTAAAAAAAAATATAAAGAAAAGTATTTCAAAAATTTTCTATAGAATTATTTTCTTATACACATACTCTACAATTTATACGAACACAATTTATATTTACCCCTAGATTTATTTAAAACTTAATAATTACAAAAAAATATATACACATTTTTTTTTAAAACGCTCTATATCTTATTGATAAACGATTTTCTATAATGATTTTTGAAATTTTGTAAACGCATCTTATCGCTTATTATACTCTCAATTTGTGTATTGTATTATTAAATTAAATTTAATTAATATTAACAACTAAACTTTAAAAAAAGTCACAATTCTATTTGTCTAAGTGTTTATAAAAAGAAAAATAATATTTAATAATTATCGTTTTAATCCTAATAAACCAGAACCCCTCGCTCCTACTTTTTCTTTTTTCTAAAGTTAAGCTAAACTTGTAAAATGTAAATAATTATATTTTTCTTCTTTTTGTTTATTATAGATTTTATATAATTAAATTATTTTTAAATAATTACAGTTTATATATTGATTTTTGAAAGCTGGAAAAAAAGAGAAAATATTGTGCCCATTTAATTTGTTTAGTTTATTATTTAAAGAATTTGCAACAAATGTTATAAAAAAAAGTTTTGTTAAAAGAAAGTATTTTTATGTGTATTTTTGTTGGCAAATTTAATTTTCTTCAAGAATTGTGAGTTTTTTTAATATTTATAAAGAAAATGCTTAAAAATAAACGAGAAAGTAAAACTAATAAAAATTTTTTTGCAAAACTTGAAATAGATGATTTTTCTTATTGCATGACAAATTTAGTTAATATCGATAACTTTTCGATAACTTTCCTATAAACAAACAAATTTTTTGATAAGTTTTGTATCGTTTTAATCCGAAATACAAAGGTATCTTTCCGATCTATAACTTATTTATAAAATCACAAAGTTATCAATTACTTTCCTATAAAGATACAAAGTTATTGTTAAATTTTCTGTAAAAATACAAATTTATCGATAACTTTTCTATAAAAATACGAAGTTACCGCTCCCTTTTCTATAAAAATACAAAGTTATCGCTACTTTTCTACAAAAATGCAAAACTATTGATAACTTCATACAAATGCAAAACTATCGATAACTTTATAAAAATGAAAAGTTTTCGATAACTTTTCTATAAAAATGCAAAGTTCTCGCTAACATTTCTATAAAAATGAAAAGTTATCGACGAATTGTCTATAAAAATACCAAGTTATCGATAACTTTTGTATAAAAATACCATGTTATCGATAACTTTTCTATAAAAATACTAACTTATCGGGAACTTTTCTATAAAAATACCAAGTTATCGATAACTTTTCTATAAAAACTACCAAGTTATCGATAACTTTTCTTTAAAAAAATACCAAGTTATCGATAAATTTTCTATAAAAATACCAATATAACTTTTCTATAAAAATTTCAAATTATCGGTTACTTTTCTATAAAATACCAGGTTATCGATAACTTTTTTTTTATGAAAATACCAGGTTATCGATAACTCTTCCATGAAAATATCAAGTTATCGATAACTTTTCTATAAGAAAATATCAAGTTATCGATATTTTTGGTAATTTTGCATAGAAATTTTTCTGTAAAATTTTATTTCCAAAAATTATAAATATTTCTTGCTCGATTTAACTTCGATTAAAAAATTTCTTTTGGTCCTTTTAAATTTAAATATTTGTTTTATTTGTTCATTAATTATTCTATAAGAATCATTTTATTTATCTTAAAAACTATAAACTCATTAATTTCATTTCCATCATAATCATAATCCATTTCTTATCACAACTCCCTTATAATTCTTCATGCTTCGAAGGGAATTTCTTGAGAATTGCATGATAAAGATTATAGAAAGCATAAACTGAAACCGAAACAATCACTAGCAATGCACCACCAAAAGCCATGCTCAAGAAATTACCATCTATTATACCGGCCGAAGTATGACGTCTTGTGGACCATATTTCCTCAGTGCTAGCTGGATTTTGTTGTTGTTGGGCAGTACGATCTGCCATTAAACGTTTCATGGTATTTAAACGTTCACGTAAAACTTCTACGGATTCATTGTTTAAATCGTCTTTTTAATGAGAAAAAATTTTGGGAGGGGATGATGAAATGTTACTGTTATAGATAGATTTTTTAATGTTTACTTACCACCAGCACCAGGAACATTTTGATAATCCGCCATTTTTATTTAATATTAAACAATTTGTAACTTATATTTATTTTAAATTTTTATATAAATCTAAAAATTTTATTATAAAAAGTATTCTTTTCTTAAAAATGTATTAAGGGATGCTGCAGATATATTTTTTCAATGAAAAAGGATGTTTTTTTTTTCTAATAGGAAATTGAGTGGCAATGTTGCCAGTGCAAAAATTTTATCTTAAGTAACATTCTATTGAAATGTTATACTATTTACATCTTTCCCACCGAACATTTTTGAGTGGCAACATTGCCATTGTCATGGCGTAATTATTTTGTATAAGGTTGAAGCACGACTCTAGCTAAATAATTTTTGGTCGATTTGTAATGCTAAAAAATATTTATTTTTTTTTTCTTATGCTGCCACATTATATACAATATTTACTGAGATTTTACTAATAAAAGTATTTTTATGAAACCACCAAGTATTTTCTTCATACAAACCATCAAATGAAAAAACTTAAAAAAATTAATGGAAAAATAACTAACGTTGTTGGGTGTATACTA
The DNA here is from genome assembly GCA_014858695.1 of Chrysomya rufifacies. NCBI lineage: Eukaryota > Metazoa > Arthropoda > Insecta > Diptera > Calliphoridae > Chrysomya > Chrysomya rufifacies. The sequence continues at coordinate 7,185 of JACGTJ010004002.1, read as the reverse complement.
AGTGGTGGTCTAAATTAGGAGATTTATCCTTGCTTCAGCTATACTTGTTGTTACTATTATAATAAATAAACAATGGATGTCGCATTGTTTGCAATTTAGGTAGATATTGTATATTATTAGCAAGATATTTTATATTATATGGACTAAATATATTTGATACATATTGTCTCAAAAATTATTACATTATAGGTAAAAAATCCTAAAATTTTTAGATTTAACAAAATTTAATTTAAACATTTTGATAAATCTAAAAATTAGCGTTCAGCCCTAAAATATGCAACTATTTATGCGCATTTCCATATTAAAGTAAATAAAATGATGTTGCCACTGTGTTTAACATATGGTAGCATTTTATTACTTGTAATTTTTTGACATTCATTTTGTTGTTTATTTTCTAAACACACACAAATTTCTTTGTTGTTTTTGCCGTTATTTGTATACAATTCATTCAACACGTGCAATTACTTAGTGAAAAGTGTTCTTTTATTTTCTTAATTTTTTTTTTATAAATTACAAGAAATTAAATTGTTTTAACCAAAAGAAATGGGTTTAACTAAACAATATTTAGCTTATAGAGCTATAGATAGTTTTAATATCATAGCCAGTGGTCGTAGCAATGTGAATTTTGTAATTTACAATAAAATCGAAGGTCGTTATGTTGTGGCTGCTGCGGCGGAAAATGTTATTATTTGGGATTTAAGGTAAGTGAAGAAATATTTTTAATTTTAATGAATTAAACATAAGTTTTAAAACAAATAATGTCGGATAAGTGAAAACACTAAAGATTCATGCAGTTAATAAAACTTAAATAGCATTTTGTATTTTTTTAATTGTAATAATTTGACATAATCTTCAAAAAAGTACTTACGATTGTTTTGCGATTTCCAATACAAAATCTACAATAATATTATATTCGTTTAAAACCATACAAATGAAATTAAAATTCCTAAATAGCATGTCTGAACTCTTTCCATTACTTTTCCATGTGTTTATCATTGAATTATTTTTCCTCTCACTATCATTTATAAGGTTTGCTAGAAGTTGAATGAACCAACTTTAATTTTAATAAAAATGAAGAAAAATGTTTATACTTATCAGGATACAAATCTGGAATGGCAAATTGTCTGTTTTAGGTTCAAATCTTTACTCTTTATATAGTCATTGAAAACTTTGTGTTATGAAGTAGATTTGAAAATTATACCTACTCATTAGAAATAAACTTGAACTAAACTAAAAATCTCTATAAAATCCGTTATCTGCTGCTTAATCTCATAGTTTATAACATTATGCATACTCATTAACTCCTTATTGTAAATTATCATTATGTTAACTATATTTTATTCATTCTGTTTGCACTTAACATCTAATGCTTGCACTTTCACATAACTCCTAAAGTTCTGCCTTAACATCTAATGCTTGCACTTCCACTTAACTCCTTTAAGTTCTGCTTAAGATAAACCAAAAAATGTTTTATAAACTTAAATAAATATTTTTCCTTCAAACCGTAAAACAGATTGGGCGAACGCGTTGCTACTTTTAGACGTGACAAACAAGAGGTTACTGCTTTACGAGTCTCTCCTGATCGTCTACATATTGCTGTGGGCTACAACGATGGTGTAGTGGAAATATTTGATTTAACTAATCCCGACATGGCTGTTTGTTCATTGGCTCTTCACAAATCTGCTATTTCTATATTGCGTTATGACGAACAAGGCATAAGATTAATAGTCGGAAGTTTGGATTGTGAACTTACCGTTGTCGATGTTATAGAACAAGCTGGTAGTCAACGTCTTATAGGTCATAATGCCCCCGTAACAGATGCTCATTTCCTAGAGAAATTCAAAGAACAAGCCATAGTAGTAAGTTGTTCGAAAGATACTCAAATTAAATTCTGGAATTTGGAAACACAATTCTGTTTTAAAACTTTGGTGGACAATCGTACTGAAGTATGGTCTTTAGCTTTGGTTAATGATCTAATGATTGCCGGTTGTGGTGAATCTACTATGAATGTTTATCGCATTAAACCTAGAGATCCCACTCAGTTAGAAAGTCAAAATTTGGAAGTGGCTGTGGAAGGATTATCAATAGATGATGAGGATACAATAAGTCCTATAACGGTAACAAATTGTGGTGTTATACAAAGAGCTGGTAAAGGACGTTGTGTTAATTTAGTGGCAGATGCTTCAGAGAGAATTATTTCCTGTCATGGTACTAATGATTTAATAGAAAACTTTTATATTTGCAATGAAGAAGAAGCCAAAAAACGTTTGCAGAAAAGATTAAAAAAATCTAAAAAATCGACTAACGAAGAAGAGGATAACAATGAAGATTTAACCAAGGAGTTGTCTTTGTCAGATGAAATTAAAAGATTGGAGAGTATTAAGGTTAAACAAAAAATTAAATCCATAGACGTTTTACTGGGCGCACGAGACGAATTGAGAGTATTAGTTAGTTTGGCCAATAATTCCCTCCATTTATATAGCATGCATGCTGCTTTTAAAAAATCTGGCCATGAGGAAACAGTTAAACTTTTAAGAGCTTTAAATAGACAAGGTCATCAGTCCGAAGTACGCAGTGTCTGCTTCTCATCTGACTCATTGGCTATTGGTTCAGGATCTGCAGAATCTTTTAAATTTTGGAACCGAGACTCAATGCAATGTTTACGAACTGTGGCTACAGACTATGTATTATGTTCACAATTCGTACCTGGAGACAGATATGTTTTATTGGGAATGAAAAGTGGCAAATTGCTGATTATTGATGTGGGATCGGCAGATGTGGTAGAAGAAATTCCGGCTCACGAAAGTGAATTATGGTCTATAGCTTTGTTACCAGATCAGAAAGGATGTATAACTGGCAGTAGTGATGCTACTGTTAAAATATGGACTTTTGAGTTGATAGATAGTTCTTCAGATTCCATGGAAATAGACGGTGAACAGCCTCAACTTAAACAAGGCAAAGTATTGTCGCTTCTACACAAGAACACTTTAAAATTAGAAGAAACTGTGTTGTGTGTTAAAGTAAGTCCCGATATGAAATATTTGGCAGTAGGTCTTTTGGATTCTACAGTTAAAATATTCTTTTTGGACACCTTTAAATTCTACTTATCACTTTATGGACACAAATTGCCTGTTTTATGTTTGGATATTTCCTATGATTCTACCTTAATAGCAACTGGTTCTGCGGATCGTAATGTTAAAATATGGGGTTTAGATTTTGGTGATTGTCATCGTTCTTTATTTGCTCATGATGATTCGGTTATGGGTTTGCAATTTATACCCAAAACTCATATGTTTTTCACTTGTGGTAAAGATGGCAAAATCAAACAATGGGATGCTGATAGTTTTGATAAGATTATTACTTTGCCAGGACATTTGGGAGAAGCTTATAATTTAGCAATTAGTCCCAATGGTCGCTATTTAGTTAGTTGTGGTTCAGATCGTTGTTTGCGTTTATTTGAACGCACCGATGAGCCAATTGTCTTACAAGATATCCAAGAGGAAGAACGTGAAGAAATAGAAAATCAACAACTAGCCACGGGAGAAGATAACTCTGTACCTTTGCTACCGGGCCTAAAATTAGCCTCACGTAAAACTGTGGGTTCGGAGAAAGCTGCTGAATCTATATTAGAATGTTTGGACATATGTAAACAATATGATGTCGAAGATGATGAAAAACCAGATTTACATCCTTTAATGCGTGCATTGGATGTAAAAACGACCAATGATTTTATTTTAGCCACATTGGCGCGCATACGAGCTTCAGATTTGGAAGAAGCTTTATTGCTAGTGCCATTTACTAATGTCTGCGAGTTACTGGAGAAATTACCTGCTATTTTAGAAGAACGTACAGATGAAATTGAACTACTGGCTAAAGTTGTTCTCTTTTTGTTTAAGGTTCATATGAAACCCATTATAGGGGCAAAACATATGAAAACAATATTACAAAGTCTTGTGAAAATTTTAAAAAGAGATGTTAATTCTTTAAGAGATGTCATTGGTTTAAATCTTCATGGTTTAGCTTTAATACAACATGACATAGAAGAACGTGAGGGTGTTGAATTGTTCCGTGAAGCTACTCAGGAACGTAAGAAACGCGATAAGAAACGACGTGAGGGTATTAAAAGACAACTTATACAAATGTCTTAGATTTGTTTTTTCTTTTTTTTTAACTAATGTAATTTGTTTTTAAGTTAATAAATAAAATGTATACATTTGTAATGTTTATACTACAAAAGATTAAAAAGAAATGTTTTTTATTGCTTTTCTTTTCTATAAAATTTTATTAAAAGTTTTGTTTACAAAAATCTTTGTATGATGTTTGGTTGATTAGAGAAGTTCATTTAATTTCAACATATTCCTGCCTTAGGAAAATTTGAAGAATTTTGATTTTGTGTACAACAAGCTGGAAAAGAGAATTTTGAAAATGTTTGTCAAAAATCTAATTGAAAATTTTAAATAAACAAATATCTTATTTGTAATTTTAAAGATGGTTTTTTCGAAATTGATTTGAATTTTGCTCCCACGAGAAATAATGCAAATAAGTGCAGTTTTTTTCCTTAAACTTTTAAATTTCCAAAAAAAAGTGCCGCAATTATATTATTTTCCTTCCTTAAAGACACAAATGCTATTTAATCCTAATATCTACCTTTTTTGGTCTCAAGACAAGAACAAACTTGTCCGTTTGTGTTTTTCAAAACAACCGAGTTTAACCCCTTTTTAGGGTTAATACCATAACAAATTTCAAAATATCTTAATTAGAACTGAATTTAGCTCTAGTTCAGTTCTACTAGAGCTAAATTAGAAATAAAATAGAATTGAAATCTATCTAAAACTGAACTTAAACTGAATTTGAAATAAATCAGTTTTGAACTAGAACTGTATCTAAACTTGAACAAGAACTCAACTAAACCTGAACTGGATCTGAACTGAAATTCATTCATTTTTTTTCCATTCGTTCACATCTTACCTCCACATCTTGAAAATGTACCCGGCGGACCATAACTCAATTTCTGAACAGTACATTTTTCTATAGGTGCCGTAGGTTTGACATAACTTGAAGCTCTAACCCATGGCAAAGGTTCCTTAGGTCCTATACAATTGGGTATATAACTCAATTTATAGGTTGTACATTTCTCCATGGGTCCCTGAGGACGACAAATACCAATGGGTGGTTTAACAGCTGCAGGACGAGGATATTCACAAACATTTACAGGCATATAAGACAATTTGTTAATAGTACACTTTTCCATATTTCCCGAGGCACGATTAATCAAAGAGGGTGGCTTAATGGGGCCGCGGCGACATACAGGTTTTGGTACAAAATCATGTTTTTGTGTAGTCATAAAATACATAGGACCCGTGGGTTTTATGCAATTCTCCCGCGGTCTAATGGCAGCAGTGCGGCCCGTACAATAATTCGGTTGATAAGATAATTTATGTACTGTACACTTTTCCATAGTACCGGAAGGCATTTCTAGACCATGTAGTGGTAGAACAGGAGCAGGACGACAACAACGTGCATCATTGGCTATATAACTAAGTTTGTAAACCGTTTTACCATCATTATAATCTGTACCGAAAAATTTTAAACCATTCAATGGCATTACAGGTGCCAAACGTTGAGTATTACAATTTGGTATATAACTAAGATTATATGTTGTTGCTAGATTTTCATATTTAGGAGGTGGACATCTTGATTGTTGGGCCCAAGGCATAGGTTCTTTAGCGGGCAGACACACTGGCAAATAACTTAATTTTTGTATAGTACATTGTTCTCCTGGTGCTGTAGGTCGTATATAATTGTAGGTTTGTACTATAGGTCTGGGAGGTGGATTTTTACAAACATCCACTGGCATATACGAAAGTTTATTTACTGTACAACATTCCAAGGGTTCAGAAGATTTATATATACCAGCACAAGGCTTTATAGGATTTCTGCGACAATAACCCTTAGGCATAAAATCATGTTTTTGTGAAGTCATGGCATATAAGGGTCCTCTAAAGTTTAAACAATTTTCCTTTGGCCTTATGGGATTAGTTCTTGCAACACAAGTATAAGGCATGTATGACAATTTTTGTATTGTACACTTTTCCATAGGTTCCTTTATTGATGAAATGTTATTACAAGGTTTTATGGGTTTTGCTTTAAAAGTATGATCATAATTGCCAACATAAGATCTTTTATATATCGTTTCTGTTTCTAAAGGTTCCAAGGATCTCATAATATTTGTTTGAGGTTTTATGGGTAATGGTCTTGAGGGTTGTTGATAACAACAACCTGAATAATCACCACAATTATATTTTAAATTTGTAGATTCACTTAAAGTAGGACAAGGATTGTATTCTATAGGAGCTTGGCAAGGTTCACCAATACATTCTGCTTGTATTTCCTCAGTATTATTACCATTAGGAATACAAGCTTCGGGGACTTCACAAATAACTTGACTAAAAATCAAGAAATGCAAATAATTTAAGTATGCAAAATTTGATTGTAATTTATGATTGACTTACTCATGCATATTATAGATTTAAAAGTAAATTCGTTTCAATTCTTATGTCATAAGATTTATTGGAAATTATAAAAAAAATTAGCAAATTTTAACAAAAAATCACATACACAAATGGAGAACAAAACAAAATTACAATTAGGACAAGACCAAAAAAATAAGGAAATCGCTATTGAATTTAGTTTATGAAAAATATGAAAAGAAATTAATTAATATTTAATAATGTTACAAATAATTCTAGGCTTAATAGTTTTTGTACTAAAAATGTTTGAAAACCCAACAAATGAAATAAAATTATTCCATGAATTATACAAAATATAGAAAGAGAAATTTAGAGTATGCAAAAATTAATTTTACTCTATCATTTGTAGAAATAATAAAATTCTCATATAAAAATATTATTTTGAAAGAAATATCTCGTCATATTACCAGCATCATTTAAGAAAGATAAGAAAAATTATTTTTCAAAAAAAAAAAAAAAAAAAA
>JACGTJ010003991.1:8643-19118 GCA_014858695.1 Chrysomya rufifacies | reverse complement strand
ATTATTATTATTATTATTATTATTATTATTGCCATCCGACAAGGATTTATTTGTGCTTTCGTTGTAGTACAACTGATATTTTTTGAAATTAAATCTCTAAATAATCAAGATTCCGAAATTGGTCAAAACTGTAATAATGCGATACAATCCATCAGAAAGTTGCACCAATCCACTTTAAATCGAAGTCCAAGAATGTCAATTTCATCATTTATCATCTCTATATCAATTTTAGCAATTTCTATATCAATGAAATTTAAGAAGCAATTTTTAATATTTTTAAAGTGGTATAAATTCATATACCTGCCCCTAAAAGAGTTAAATTGGCTTTGAGGACAACGGTAACGTAACGAAGTGGCTGAGCTTATGTTTTATTTGTACTGTTTTCAACTATATTCCATTTTTATGGATTTTTAATTTTCTCTCAATAATTGGGAGACAATTTTATCATAACAACAGGGCTGTATATAGACAATCTTTCAAGAATTTTATGAAACTATATTCCTTTATGGGAAGTAAATAAAGTTGTCTAAATGTAGATAGCAATATTAATAAACGAAAATAAATAAATAAAAACTATTTATTTCATTTAATTACCTTATTAACATGATGGAAGTACATTAAGTGGCACGACTAGCTTATATATATCAACCCGAATTTTTTCCTTAGGAAAGAGCTTGGAGCAATGTAAATTTAAAGTAATAACAAAAATACGAATGAAATTACCCTAACCTTGATTTTTCTACATTATCATTCTTCCTTATTCTTAACAATTTTTGTAGTTAGTTTTTCTAATCGATGCTTATTTAAGTTTTTCTCTTCGCAGTAATTTAACTTCTTTTAGTGATACGCTGATTACAGGATTCGAGAAGCTAATGCATTTTTTGGTGAAAGATATTTATTTATGTTCTTTTTCTAAGCTAAAGTAAATGTATTAAATAATAGCTAACAACCCCTTATACATAACTAGGCCAAACAAACAAAGCCGAAGCATGAAATAGTGCCATTTTTAATTAAGTTCTAACTAATATATAAAACATTAAATAAGGGCTAAGTTAGCATGCCAAATTATTCCACGGATATCACTGAATAAACTGTTCAACGATTAGTAATATATTAAAATGTCATATGATCGACATTTTCTTTAAATCCAACATATACGAAAGTTTCATGATTTTCTATCAATCATAATTTGGAGCCAAGTAATATAAGAGAGTGAAGGCTAATAAGCCCAAAACGTTTAACGCAATAAGTTTGGTTTACTTAATTTTCATAAAAATAATAAATTCATTTCTTATAGTGTGACAAGTAGCAATTTTGACAAAGAATGTTAAACTGCGGTTGTTGTAATTATGCAAAAAATTAATTTGCACCTAAACATTTTTGGATAAACTTATACATTTTCCTTTTTATTAGGAAGTGATTAGCGTGATTTCTTTAGAATCAGTTACTATTGAGGATTTCATGCAAATGCTACTTAAAATTTCCAAACTTTACATTAATTGAAATAGAATCTTAAAGGCTTTGTGGAATAATTAAAAGAATTCGATTGAAATCCGAATTCAACGATTTTTACAATTATTGAAATTAGAGTTACAAATTACATTCTTGTATTCAAAAGATATATTAATTTATGCAATATGCGATAAGAAATGGCAAAAAAAATAGTTTGTACACAAAAATTATTTTTCTTGTTTTAAACCTTATTCAAAAAAGTAACACATTTTTATTATTCTTATTTTTAAGACAACAATAAGAAATACAATAAGCCTGCATTCTATAATAACTCGAAGAGAGATGATTATCAATCCAACGCTTGGGGATCTAATAATTCGCGTAGATCCGAAAACTCGTCCGGAAATTACAATAGGGTACTAAATATGTCGACATTTAACTTTATATTTTTTTTACTAAAATAAAAGTTATATTTAATATAGGCGAGACATGAGGATAGCGGTCGTTACGATAACTATGCTTCAGAGAAATTGGACAACAGACCAAGCGCAAATAATGTGCCAGATGAGAAGAAAACGAGCGCTACTGCAACGGCAGCAGCACCCAAAAAGACTACTTGGGCTTCAATTGCATCACAACCTGCAAAGCCCACATCTAGAGTAAGTGTGGTTCTATAGTTTTTAGTAGATTTTTTCTAATTATGTTTTATATATATTTTTTAGACAACACTTACAACTTCCAGCCACAAAAAGAAGGGTCCTGGCATGCCACCTCCGCCAATGGTTCCAGGAAAACATAATTTGGACGTGAACACTTGGGATTTACCTAATAATAATCCTCCTCCTGTGCCGTCGCCCCCACCACCCATTGACTTAGGGTCTAATGAAATCAATTCAGATTTCTCGCCAGGAATAGGTGCTGATTTTGATTTGGGTGGTCGTAATGATAATAGCGGTCATAATAAAGGTCATGATGTGCTTCGTGATGAAAACAATAAGCAGAATTATAACAGTAATTTTGGGCGTGTACGAAGTTCTCCAAATGGTCATTCGCGCAAAAACTGGTCGACTCAGCATCCTTTGTATCAAGGTGGCCGTCAATCAAGCGGTGGATCATCTGGCCCAATACGACGTAGCGAAGACTCGAGTGGTGGAGATGGTGGAATAAGCGGCGGTGGTGGTAGCAGTAGTGGTGGTAATGTTTCAGGCGCCGGTCGCTATGGAGATCGTAGAAGTAATTACGGATCTTCTAGGCATGAAAACGATAGTGGATCTTTTGATTACCGCGAAGAAAGTAGTACTAGAAATGTTGAAGTGAATGACAGAGATGCCGCCGTTGAGTCACCACAAGCGCTATTAGAAGAACTTCGCGACAAAAATAACTACAATCCAGCTGAAATTGATTTAGATCGTGCAACTTCCGCCAGGTAAATATCTTTTGGATAGAAATGTATAATAATTTAACGGTTTATAAAACTTTTAGGTTCTTTGTTATTAAATCGTATTCGGAGGTTGATGTTCATCGTAGTATAAAATATGAAATCTGGTGCTCAACTGACCACGGAAACAAGAGACTTGATGATGCTTTCAAAGAACGCAGTAAGAACGGAGGCAATATTTTACTCTTCTTCTCTGTAAATGGATCAGGTCATTTTTGTGGCATGGCTCAAATGATGACTCCAGTAGATTACAACTCAACGTCGAGCGTTTGGTCTCAGGACAAATGGAGGGGCAAATTTAAGGTAAAATGGATTTATGTGAAGGATGTACCCAACAAAGAATTGCGTCGTATAACACTTGAAAATAATGAAAACAAGCCCGTAACAAATTCTCGCGATACGCAAGAAGTACCACATGCCAAGGGCATAGAAGTGTTACAAATTCTTCACACGTATAAACACAATACCTCCATATTCGACGATTTCTATCATTATGAAAAGGAACAAGAAGAGGAAATGTCATCAAAGAAACCTATGGGAGGCTATGATGGTCCTCCGACAACAATAGGTCGTAAATTTAATGTGCGCCAAAATGACGACCGAGATAATAGAGATCGTGACCGTGATAGAGAAAGGGAACGAGAACGGGATCGTGACCGATATGGCCGTGGCTTAGGTTCTGGAAACAGCGGAGGACCCCAGAAATATTTCGGTGATAATTCTTCATTTCGCGATAGAAACAACGCTTATCGTGGTGGTTATAATTCTTATAACGACCATCGTCGTTTTGATAGTCACCGAAGTGGTGATAGGGATTATAGAGATTCTGATGCCGATCGCGAAAACAATGAACAATACAATAATTCAAATCGACACATTTCAAAATATGATAACAATCGTGGGCGAGACGACCGAGCTTTGCCAAAACATAATAATCGGGAGCGGGACTTTCCGGATGAACAACACACAAAAAGCGAATCGTCACGAATTCGCTCTGGACCAAGAGAAACTCAAAAAGTTAGTATTTAAAAAAAAAGTAATTGAATAAATTTGTTAGTTATAATAATTTTTATTTTTAAGGACAACGAATATCCCAACTCGGATCGCATTCGGGGCACTGACTACTGATCAGTTTAAGAAGATCAGATAAATTTTATTGATAACGATAGAAGACAAACTAATACAAATATACAGAAAAACATGCATTCAACATACATACACACCGATGATGTATTTTATGTAGGTGTTAATTATAAGCTGTTAATGGGTTCGAAGTATTATTTATACCCAACATTATTGTAAAGCAGTACAGACAGAAAGAGGATTCATTTGTTGAATGCGTAATGAATTTGTGTTGTCGCTTTAAATTTTATTACATTACATTATTTTCTAATACATATTAATCACCACTTCTTATAAAATAATAAACGGAAATCAATCTGTAGCATTATATGCCTGATACAAACAGATAGACAGACAGACAGCGAGAATCAGCAAGTTAAACACCAATAACAAACAATATTAATTAAGCAACTGCTAAAGAATTTTATTACGATTACAATTAAAAGAAAATAATATTTAAAAAATAAAATATGCATCTTTCTAGGGATCTATTAAATGTATTTTAAATGCCGATTTTTACTCCATACCGTTGCAATTAGTAAAGCGTCAAAATTAATTTACGTTAATAAAGAAATACAACAAAATCTAAAAAACAACAAATTATATAAATATTATAAATAAACTAAATAATTAAAGATTAATTATAACGAAAATTATTATAAAGAATATTGAGAGGATCATTAAAAAAAATAACAAAAAAAAAAAAAAAAAAAAAGAAACCTTAAAAAACTAACGATAACATTTTTACGTAATTATTTATTAGTATATAATGATATTTCTAATTTTGATTAATTAATTAAATATTAATCGAAAAAGTAAGAGAAGGAACAAGAAAATAATAATTTGATTATAAATTTTCAAAGGTTTGCTAAAGTCATTCCTTGTAGTTGCACTGTAATTAATAATTAAAAATAAAACAAACTAAAATTAAAAATGAACATACAGAAAGTAATAATAAAGCCACACTCAGTTTAATAAAGAATCAACAACATTAAGAAATTATTTGCATCATATTATTGTATGTACAAGTCTAATTATGTATATTACTACCATGAAGAAAATTTTCATCTTATATACCTAAAAAATAAGAAAATTAAAAAGAACAAAAAAGAAAACATGTATTTTGTTAATTTGTTTGTTTGTTTGTTTAAAAGACCATTCTTGCATTTCCATACTAGTATTCCACGGAGTTTCCAGTTCTAAAGCAAGTCCATAAATGAAGGATGCGAAACTTTTTATCAAATAAATTGTTCTCATACACTCAGCAGGACTTAAAAGTAATCGCATATATTGTTTCAACTTCCAAAACAGCAAATGGAATTTTTAACAGTTGGAATTTACCTGTGAGTACCAGTATATATAATTTAACTAGTAGAATGGTAATATAAGTTTTCCTTCCTTTTAATATATAAGTAATTTCAATAAAAATTCCTTTGTTTAATTTAATTGGAAAGAACAGCGTTCTACCTTAAAATCAGAGTTTTTAACATCAAAAAGACAATTCTAAAGATGAATTCAATATCAATCAGTAACTAGAAAATATCTTCCTAAAAATCCGTCATAATCATCGACGATCTTTGGAATACATCAACAGTATAAAAACAGGTTTGAGTATTTGTAATTGTTTTCTCTTGTATTCAACATACATTTTATGTGAAAAAGAAGAAGACAACGTACAATAAATATTTATTTAAAACGTTATACTTTTAATTAAGAGTGACTGTTTTTTGAGAATTATAAATATTACAAAAATCGTAAAACAGAACTAGTGGAAAAATGATTAATTTGCTATATAATAAATTGATATTTTAATGAATAGTTATTTTGACATTAAATATGATTATAAATATTTTTATACCGACAAAAAAGGAAATAATTTCGGAAAATTTATTAATTTTAAGTATCTCATATTTAATTAAAAAACGATGAACATTAAATTATGAACAAAAATTAAATACTTTTTAGAGAGCACATGTAAGTCCAATAACAAAACTTGTCGGGATAAACTTAACTTTGCAAAATAAAAGTATAAATGTACTATTTCTAAGTGGTGTAAAAAGGCAAAAAAAAAAAAAAAACACGAAAAATTTAATAGAAAATTACAGGCATATAGTCAAATTTTTCAATGTATTAAAACGCTGCGTGAAAGAAAATAGTATTTCTGTAGATTAAGATATCCACTCGTATAACATATGTACTAAAAATCATATATTAAAAATCAGTATTATCCAGTATAAGGATGTAACTGGGTAAAAAACCGTACATACGTGATACCAAATAATCCGTAGCATTGATTGCGATTTACATAATATTTATTACAATAAAGAAAGCAAAGTTAATAAAAAACGTTGAAAAATACTCAATTCCTAATAGTTGAAAACGACGACGAAACTTTTTTAAGATTCTTTACTTGATATAAAACAAAAGTTTTAAAAACAAAAGGTAGGCCGCTAAATGCTAAAATAAAGCAAATACGGACAAGACATTTGATACAAACAAAAGGATAGCAAATTCATAGTAGGACAATATAAAAGGGGGTAGTGATTCAAAATACCCATAAACTTTGATTGTTATGATGCGATGATTTTGAATATTACTTGTTTGTTTAATTTTTGATTTTAATATTTAATACATAATCTTAGTTTTGAAAGTGGAAAAATATAATATAATAAAAAAGGCTGAAAGCAAAGTTCAAACATTTCAGAAAATCGGTTAAAAAAATTGTAAAATACTCGTTTATTAGAATAATTTGTAATCTATTCCATTAGACAATACGCAAAAATTATCAGCACTGATGTTTGTAGTTGTAGCTTCATCACATTTCACCTTTTTTCGTTGTATTTTCAATAATTGGCATTGCTGGTTATATATTTTAGTATGTTAATTTCCATACATGAGGTGTGAATCTTTACCTATGTGCAATATTTCGATTTCATTAAGAAACGGCTTAAGTGTCTTCAAATAAAACATAACTTATAAACATAACCAACATTCTTCTCTTTTATTCTTGGTAATAATATATTTGTTATAACCCAGCAAACATGGTATCAAACATAAATAAGTAGATATCAAACTTCAGTTGTCAAAATCATGCATTTTGTTATTTATTAAAAGAGAAAAAATTTAATAATTTTACAAAATTAATATGACGTTTCTCTCAGTCGAATTTCTAGTAGGTTTCTGTGGTATCAAACCTTTAATTGTATGAGATTTTACCATAATTTTTTTCAAATGTAGAAAATATTTTTAAAAATGTTATTATAAATGTTAAAGATATCTTAAATTAAAAAAAAAAAAATTGATTTCATAATTTTTTCTTTCCTAAATAAACGAATTTCTATTTGAAATAAGTTTTATTTGGATTTGGGAGTGAATTGAAAGGAGTGAGTGAAATAACTTTAGTTCAATTAATAGAATTATAGTTCATTCTTGGCTAAAAATGTGGCGGGATAATGAAGATTTGCATTTTTACAAATAATATTCACATTTTTTATATAACAATAAGCTAAATTCGTGCAACAACAAACTGTGGCTGAGAGGTGTAAAAACAGAACTCTGGAATTCTTATTTAATTAACTTTTTAGTTTTGTAAAAATGCAAATCTTCATTATAGAGATGATTTATTTAGCTTCCTAGACTTTTGTTTACTCAAACCCGTTTATCATATTAAAAACGGAAAATTCTTACATCAATAAAGGTAAATATAACAAAATCATGTGTCAAAATGCCATCACAGTACGGTTATCACGGGTTATACTTCACTGATATATTCGTCTAGTACAATTACTAAAGTTTATTTTTTTTTTAATTTGAAAGAAATGTGTTTAATATTCATTAACAGGTTATTAAAATACAAAAGTTTTAATTAATTTGTAAAGCTAACGCATTTTTTTATTTATTTGATATAAAAGTAAGAAGTGCATGGCTAAATATAAAAATCATTTTAATTTGAGTGTGTAAAAATAAATTGTTGCGTTTGCTTTTTCGCTCTTTCAGCGCATTTTGTTTGTGTTCTGATTTTAATGTGCTTTATGGTAACTGTTGTAATCACTCTCAGCACTGACAATCGTGTTGTGTTAAAAATGCCGATTACTATTCGGCTCCTGAGGACTATGATAGATGCGGATAGATGCTTTACATAACCATTACAGTTAACAAACTCATTTGCCTTAACCGTTCTTATGAAGTAATCGAGATTTATTTATAAAATGAATTTGATATGAATCTTTAATGTTTGCTGGGAATAAAAACAAAAATATATACATATGTATACGAATAAATTTGTATAAAAACCTCAAACGGTATAAATATACATACGAACATACATATGTACGTTTGTATATCATCGTCATCCTAACTTAAATACTAATTATACGATATTTATTCATTTGTTACTATAAACATGTAGAATTCACGTCGTTGTTTTTTTTACAATATTTCGTCGGCGGCTGCTGTTTAGTTATACGAGTATTTTAAAGTCTTTTGAGAAACTCTGTGCTGTCTCAAAATTAGTTCTCTTTTTATTGCGAATACGCTTGTTTCGTGTTTGTTTTTATCGTTTTTGTGAGGTGTTTGCTAAAAATATAATATAAAAATCTAATATAAAGGTTATATTTATTATATTGAAAACAGCAGACTTGTATGAAGCTTTTTCCTTAATATTAAACTCTAAAATCTAGAACTTTAACGACCTTCAGAGACAGTGTAACTAATAAGTTCATATTAGTATTTATTTACAAATAAATATATAAATATATGTATATGTACATACAGAGATCTTAAATCTAAAGTAATCATTAAATCTACAAAAGGAAATAATATAATAAAGTGAAATCATCATGGATGAAGAAAAAATGTGGAAGAACTTCTATGACAAGTTACAAGAAACCAAAATGAATCCACCAACGGAGCATGATAGCATGTAAGTAGAAATCAAAAAAAAAAAAAAAAAANNAAAAAAAAAAAAGGAAATAAAAAAGTCCAAATGAGAGCCAGTCACTTGTTTTGCAAATAACATACATACATCTTTGTCTTTATTTTGGTTTTAATTTTAAACAAATTAAAATTACTCATATACATAAAGGTGCCCCCAATTCCTCGATTTCGAAATTTTATACCATCTGCTCTAGCATTGAGCATTTTGATATAAAAAGTATAACATATATTTCACACGTATCTGTCGGATATAGCTAATTCCTTTCGTATCGATGAAAAATTTTGTAGGGTCCATAGGTTTGGAAATGTGTATGAGAATTCTGTACATATTTTTTGTAATAAACTTCGAAAAAGATAGATTGCCTAGCTAAACAGAACCTCAAAATTATTTCTCTTATAGTAAAGATGAGAAAAATGTTGGTGTGCCAATAAACCAAGCAAATTAAAGAATTGAGCGGCTCCCTAATATACACAGATATATGCATATACAAACATACATATTTTTACACGTAAAAAGTGTTAAAAGGAAAGCACTGTTTTTATTTTCAAACACTAAAACAGAATATGCAAAATATAGAACATAATTTTTGTTAACAATATAAAGTTAATAAATTACACTTTTATTAATATTATTATTTTTTTTGTGCAAATGAATGAATATCTGAATTAATATTAACTCTTTTTTTAAATTTTTGATTACCTTAAATGCTGAAATTTCTTTAAATAAAATTTGTGAAAATGTGTTCGGTAAAATTTACATCAATCCATAATATTTTTTAAATAATTTAATGTTTTTATTTATTCTACATTATTTGTTATTAGTCAGCAGCGTGAGTAAACAGAAATGTCTATTCATAAATCCGGTTTTTTAGTCTTACATTTCTTGCACGTACATACATACATACTTAGAGTACGTAACAATTAATTTGTCTATTTTTTTTTAGAACATACTATAGTAGTTTTTCCATTTAAAACATTTCTCCATATCTACTACGATCAAAAAGCTTTAAATATAACAACAGAGAGTAGTTGTATATGTTCAGTAAAGCTAAATTAAAAATAAAAAAATGTAAACAAAATGTTTGCCTATTATTCTGACATAATTACACTAGACGAGTCATGTTATTCCAATAAAAAATATAAGTATGTGTTCTTGATCGTGACAACATGAATTTGTGTTCGCTTTTTATTTGAAAATATCTTTTGATTTTTTTTAATAAATGCAATGAAACATTAAAAAAGGGGGAAAAAAGTAGAAAATTACAAAAAACTTTCCATAGATAAGAGCTGTTCATTCGGTTTATTCATCCATTCATTTTTAATGAAGACGAAAACAGTTCTTTCTTCTAACTTTTAAGAGATACTTTTGTGTTTTGGTTTTAAACTTAACGCAAAATCTACTTTGATAAATTTGTACCTGTAAAAATATTGATATCGCTAACTAGTGACGCACTGAGGTTTAATTTTGTAGTTGCATTTTTTGTAATGTATTTTTCCAAAAAAAAAAAAAAAAACCATCCTTAAAATC
>JACGTJ010003988.1:328-10434 GCA_014858695.1 Chrysomya rufifacies | reverse complement strand
TTCTAGTTCAGTTCTAGTTCAATTCTATTTCAGTCAATTTTTCATTTTTATTTAAAGAAGTAAATTTTAGTAAATATTTTAAATTAAATTTTTAATTATTTTCCTTTTTTTGACATGTCCAAACCAAACTCTAACTAAAATATCATATATATTTTGCTAAAAGAAGCATTACCAGTGGTTATTTTAAAATTTTTGTAAAAAATGTGCTTTCAGGCATGCATGAAATCTCTAACTAGCAAGCCGACAAATAAACAAAATCATTTGGGTAGTCAGTATGAGTAAAACAATGTTTGCATGTGGATAACATACTCATGCTCTAAGTCGTTGTGAGCCTCTAATTTAGATTTAAAATGTTTAATCTTTCAAGTTTATTTTTTTTCTGTTTTTTCATGGTTTGGGCGGAAGAAGTTTTACTCCTTCTACTACAGGGTTGAAAAAAGCCAAAGTCCAGCCTGTTGGCTATTTTCATACATAGATTTTATTTGGATTTCATTAACAAGCAAAGTGAAAAGTATAAAAGATGGGAAATTTTAAAATTTTGTTAAATTTTACTTTGTGGTTTTAATTATTTTTCTCGTAAATGTGTTTTGGTTTTTGAAAAGCTAACAAATAGAAGAGTTTAATTTCAATTTAAACTCTTTTTTATTTAAATTATTTTTTTTTTCTTAAGAAATTCCTTTTAAATTTACATACAATTTGAGTTACACCCACTTGGGTTTCAAATTTTCAAAGCAGAAAAAACATTTACTTCGCTGCAATTGTTTGGTACCACAATTACGGTAGTTTTTTTTTTAATTTAAAGAAATATGGCAGGTTTCTCACGATCCTTTTTTTCAGATTTTTATGCTACTATAATAAAGCAAGGGAAGGGAAACAAATAATTACGGTCTTTAAAATTTAAGCTAGAGGTAAGCAGAGATCTAACTACGTTTTACGCTCCCTATCAAGATCAGTTTTTTGCTGCTTCTTTGTTTATATACTTTACTGATATTGAACTAAATACGCAGCAAGGTTTCTTAACGAGAGCAAATGAGAAAAAAATCTGCTCTAATTGCAAAACAGCAACAACCATAATTGTGATTACAAAAAATTTATCAAGCACAGTGATTAGAAACACAGCAAAATTTTAGAATTAGGAAACTTAAACACAATGAGGTTTAAACTAAAATATTTTTTGATTAAATTAAAAATATAATTTTTTTAAGAAAGTTATTAGAAAATTAATTAAAAATTTTGTAAAAAATATATATTTCTATTCAAAATTAGAATTTTTTCTTAAAAACATCTATTTAAAAAAAAAAATAATTTTTTTAAAATTTTCTTTACATTATCACAAATTTTTTTTAACACCACTGTGCAACGACCCTTATTTTTCTGCTTTAGATTTTGTCGTGATGAAGTAAAACTAAAAACGTAAGAAATTCAACAAGGAAAAGAAAAGAAAAAAAACTACGCTGATATCAAATAAAAGTAATCAGAAACAGCAAGAACAGAAATAGCAAAAAACAACAACAACAATACTTGGACCTTTAATTCATCATTGCAATTACTTGTAAATCTTAATGTTGTTTTTGGTTTATTCTCGACGTGGTTGTACTTAAAGATTTGCTGACTGACTGTTTCGGTATAACAAGCCGGAAAAGTCTTCTCAAATTACTCTCATCTCCATATACAGAATTTTAACCAAACAGCTCAAATACCCAAAGTATAATTTCAAAAAAAAAAGATATAGATATTTCTTTTCCTTTGAATATAAATACCTTTACACATAAATAACATTTCGCAAATGTTTAAGACCCTGCTACGTATAAGAATTTAGTTTCACTACAAATTTAAGTATTTTAAAGAAGCAGGGTTTTGTTTTATGTGTTTAGTTAAGGCAAAAAACGTGTACAATATATTTACGCACTTTCAAACAGTAGTCTGAATATTTAGATATATTTAGCCAAACGATTTACGATCATCATCTTTTAATTACAGTGAAAATGATCTTTTATCTATTGGAAAAAAAAGTTCAATTACATATTTAGGTTATTAAAGTAACAGCGGTAAACTAAAAGAAAGATTAAGGAATTTTAATATTTGGAAAATATTGAGGCCTGCCAAACTAAATATCTAGTTGCCTAAAATAAACTTCAATTCTAGTTTGTAATTATTCTCTCTTAAATACTAGATTTAACTATAAATATTTAGGTTCACATTAATATTTAGTTACCTAAAATGTTGTTGTTATTTCTTTGCACATTTATTAAATTCTGTTTATTATTAATATCAAAATAAACATTAATCCATTCTAAATTTTAATGCAACTTTTAAAACTTGAATTTATTGATAAATAAAAAATCGCAAAATACAAACCAGTATTACGAAAGAAACAAAACTATTCAACCAATCAAGCGCAATATAATTTTTTTTTTTTAAATAATGAACAAAAATGGGCGCTTATATGCGAATACATATGAACATATTGGGGTTTATGCACAACAATTTTTATGTATATTTCGTTTATTTTTTTCTTTCTCTCAAACAGTAATATGGCGTCAGTCTTCTTCTTAGAAGCATAAAAGCTACATTACTTTACTCATGAATTACAAAAACTAAATATACGCGTTAAAAAATAAACCCATATAAGATAAACATATCATATGTTTGTATCTTTATTTATACCATTCATTCATACATATTTGTATCTTTATAGTACGTCGCGTAAAGTACTTAATATTGTTGTATACACTTGGAGTTTTATGGCGAAACGACCAAACAAACGAAACTTAAGCACTCAAAATGGACACAAAATATTGCAAAAGAAAAAAAAACAAAACAGAAAAAAAGAAACTTGTTAGAAGTAGCTTTAACAGCAATGGAGTATAAAATATATAACAGAACAAAATTCAAATTTGAAATGAATTCAGACAAGATATTAGGGATTAAAATCAAATGAAAATAATTAAAACTCACTTACTTGAACAAAGTTGTTCTGTAGCTAAGCGAAGACTTTATAAAACAGTGAACTGTCGACAACGTTATTTAATTATTCCCAACGATTCCTGTTTTTCTTTTTGTTAAAACTCTAGAATCTATCTGAATACAATTTTCGTAGATTGATTCAATGAAAAAATAGATTCTATATAAATCAAATTTGTGATAACTAAAATTTTCTTTCGAAGTTTGGCAAGTTTAAGAGATTGAAATGAAGATATAGGCCTTATATAGTAAAACTCAGTGTTCGTGAAAATTTCCTTTCTCTAAAATTCTATAGATATGAAATAGTACTTAGTCTATCATTTCTTTTTTTTTTCAGTTTCCTTTATAAGCTATTTAGATCACCAGATTTGTATGTAGAACTGAACTAGAACTGAACAAGAACTGTACAAGAACTGAACTAGAACTAAACTAGAACAAGAACTGAACTAGAACTGTACAAGAACTTAACTAGAACTCAACAAAAACCGCATTAGAATATAGGCAGAATTGAAGTGAAATTATTGTATAGGTTGTTATTACTACTTTTAACTGTCCTCTGCTTTAGTTTAATGTATTGAATTGAAGAAATATTTTTGATTTCAATTAATAATGATTCAAATTAAATATTTCATTCTTTAGTTTACACCAACATTTTATCGTAAGAAACGTTATGTTAATGACTTTATCGAATTGTACAAAAGTCAGCCTGTTTTATGGGATTTAAATAACCCCCAATTTGAAGATCCAAAAGCACAAAAGGATGCTGAGCAAGCTATTATAAATGGCATGCAAAAGTTTAATATTTTCCTTAAACCAACAGCGCTAAAAGCAGCCATAAATCGAGTACACAAATATTGTGAAATCATAAAATCTGATATGGATAACGGTGATGCCAAAAAGATAACTGCAATTGCCAAGGGTTATTATGAAAAATGTGATTTCCTTAAAGATTTGCTGGCTAAAAAAGCTACACCAGAAACTGAAAAACAAAATGTAAGTAAAATTTAATATTTACATATGAAGCGCTGTGATCAGACATTTAATTAAGAATTATTTATGTTTAAATTTTATACTTTTTTCTTCAAAATTTTTGAAACTGTTTCCGTTTACATCGATGTTTCATTAATAATTTTAATTTTTATTACAAATTAGGAAATTTTCTTAATTAAATTTCTCACACGCTTCTAATTATTAAATGGACAATTGAATTTATAATGCAATGATATATATCTTATATAATAAATACTACATGTGCACTATTAAGCTTTTTTTCAATGATCCCCCGTGATGCATACTTTACGTGTGTGTTCGTTTGATAAAATCGCGAAATTGCGCTGGAACTATGAAATGTGAAAATAATACATTTTATTGTTCCATATTGTTGTTGTTGTTTTTTATCTTAATTTATACTACTTATGTTGTCTGACGCGTTCAAGAGTTTGAATAGTGAAAAATAATTGTTTTATTTTTTGTTTCTTTATTTCCTTAAAACAAACAAACGAACAAAAAAAAGTGTCCTTTAACATTCAAGCAATGGGATGATAATACTTCTAAGTTCATCGAAACATATTCTAAATTTTCCGTACTATACGATACTAAGAATCCTCTTTTCCATACTATCGACGAGAAGAATAAAGCTTTAGCTGAACTAAATGAAACTCTAATCACCAAACACAATATACATTTTAGCAAAGAGGATCAAACGAATGCCATTGAACAATTTCATGCATGGTATTATGATGCTAAACGACGTAAAGGTAAACGTAAAATCGATGAAAATAGTTGTGAGGATAAATATTTACAAATGTGTAAATTTATGCCGAATAAACAATTGAAAATGAGACAGCGCTTAACATGTCATTTGTGCGGTACTCTCTTCTATACGGAACACAATTTGAAATTACATCTGTTTAAGGCACATCAAATTGGAGATTTACCCTTTCAGTGTGAACAATGTGGCCTAAAATTCGATTCGAAATTGTATTTAAGAGTGCATACATTACGAGTTCATGTTGGGAAACAGTTTGCCTGTGAATATTGTGGACGAAAATTTGCCATAAAGCCAGAACTGAATACACACATTAAAATACATACCGCGGAAAAGCCTCATGTTTGTGAGCTATGCGGTAAATCGTTTAGATTAAAGACACAATTGGGTTATCATGTAACCGCAATACACACCAAAATACGTGCATTCAAATGTACCATGTGTCCCAAGGACTTTTTAAAGAAACGTGATCTTACCGATCATATTAAATCCCATCTGAATATACGTGACAAAATCTGTGAAACTTGTGGCAAAGGATTTTCAAATTGTCATTCTCTTATTAGACATCGTCAAATACATTCGGCCGTCAAGAAATACGAATGCAAACTATGTGATGCCAAATTTCATCAATTTGTGGGTCTCAATGGTCATATGAAACGTACACATAATATAGTGAAAAAAGATTCACAATAGTTTATAAATTATATTAACATTCATACATACTTATAGACATAGACATACAAACATAATTAAATTTGTTATATTCAAATTGATTTTGTAATAAAAAAAAAACAAAAGAAAAAATAAAGAAATTACTTCAAATAAAATAATAATGATTAAACAACAAATTTAAATATTTTAGTTTTTTTTTAGTTTATTTTCAAACGAATTTTGAAGTGTTCATCCCATTGTATGTTGTTATTGTTTCTGTGAGCTCTTTTAATAATTTAGATTGCAATAGAGTTTTCTTGTAATTTATTTAAAAAAATATTACATTTTTTATAGAAATTTAGCTTCTTAATAATTATTTTATTTTTGTTGTTTTTTTATTTTTTCATATTGTACGAACACTACAGAAACCTTTAACGCTTAAGAAATGGGATGAAAATACTTCAAAATTTATTGAACATTATGCAAAATTTCCAATTCTTTACGATGGAGAACATGCATTATATGGCAATTTAGATGAAACATTAAAAGCTCAACAAAACCTAACAGCCGCTCTATTAACAGAACACAATATAGATATGAACAATGAACTTCTAACACGTGCTATAGATCAATTACACTCATGGTATTATGAAGCGAAATGGCGTAAAAAGAAACAAGCTAAATTACCCAAACCCGAAGAGGATTATTATCATAAATGTAAATTTTTACCAGAAAAACGTGTAAAATCAAAATATTTCTGTCATGTATGCAAGAAAAGTTTTAATGTTGAAAATATTTTAAGGGGTCATCTCTATAGGAATCATCAGATAGGTGAATTACCCTATGGATGTGAAAAATGTGGCAAAAGATTTGCATTAAAATACACATTACAAACACATATACTAAGAATGCATATTGAAAATTCTCGTAAATATCCTTGTACATTTTGTGGAAAAATGTTTGCTGTCAAATCGGAATTGAAATTTCACACAATGGTGCATACGGCAGAAAAGCCACATGTCTGTGAATTGTGTGGCAAAGCTTTTAGAATAAAGACACAATTACGTTATCATGTAACGGCTATACATACAAAAATTAGAGCCTACAAATGTACTATGTGTCCTAAGGACTTTCTTAAGAAACGTGATTTAACAGATCATGTTAAAACTCATTTGAATATACGTGATAAAATATGTGAAACATGTGGTAAAGGTTTCTCCAATAGTCATTCATTAATACGACATCGTCAAATACATTCAGAAGTTAAACGTTATGCGTGTAAATTATGTGATGCTAAATTCCATCAATTTGTAGGTCTCAATGGACATATGAAACGTACACATAATATTGTAAAAAAAGATTCATAAGTTCATGTTTCTTCTATTGTTTTTTTGTGAAGAAATTTTAATTAAAAATATAATAAAACAAAAGTATTGTATATATAAATATTTTTTAATATTAAACTGTTTTATAAAATTTTAGATTTTTGAATTTGAAGTATTATTCATCCCATTGTGTATCGTCCTAGTATTTATGACACACATTTTTTTAAATGTTTTAAAATGATACTCAAATAATTGTTTTTTTGTTTTATTTTTCATTTAATGTAATCAATAAAAACAGAAACCTTTATTGCTTAAACAATGGGATGAGAATACTTTAAAATTCATTGATCAATATGAAAAGTTTCCGGTTCTTTATGATGGCGAACATAAACTGTATGGCAATTTTGATGAAATCCAAAAAGCACAACATAGTTTAACATCTGCTCTAATAACAGAACACAATATAGATTTAAAAGATGAAATTCTAACTCGTGCTATAGATCAATTACACTCATGGTATTATGATGCCAAATCGCGTAAAAAGAAACAAAGTAAATTATCCAAATCGGAAGAGGAATATTATAAGAAATGTAAATTTTTACCAGAAAAACGTTTAAAAACCAAATATTATTGTCATGTATGCAAGAAAAACTTTAATATTGAACACAATCTAAAGGGACATCTTTTTAGATATCATCAGATTGGCGAACTACCCTTTCAATGTGAACAATGTGGCAAAAAATTTGAACTAAGATCAACGCTGCAAACGCACATACAAAGAATGCATGTTAGTCGAAAATTTCCCTGTGGTTTTTGTGGTAAACTTTTTGCTATTAAATCTGAATTAAAAGTTCACAATATGGTGCATACAGCAGAAAAGCCACATGTTTGTGAATTGTGCGGCAAAGCTTTTAGAATTAAAACCCAATTGCGTTATCATGTAACGGCTATACATACAAAAATTAGAGCCTACAAATGTACTATGTGTCCCAAGGACTTTCTTAAAAAACGTGATTTAACAGATCACGTTAAAACACATTTAAATATACGTGACAAAATATGTGAAACATGTGGCAAAGGTTTCTCCAATAGTCATTCATTAATACGACATCGTCAGATACATTCGGAAGTTAAGCGTTACGCTTGTAAATTATGTGATGCTAAATTTCATCAGTTTGTGGGTTTAAATGGACATATGAAACGTACACATAATATTGTTAAAAAAGATTCATAACTTTATTTTTAATATTTATATTTGTAATCCTAGAAATTAAGTTAATAATAAAAAAAAATACTTAAGAGTATATATGATATATATAAAAATTTGTTTCAAACACACTTTTATGTTGAAAAAAAACTAGAAAATTTTTGTAATCTTATCCTTTATAAGGGCATTTACTTATCTGTCGAAATATTGTACCATAATGCTGCCTTTATCTGAATAAAACTCCAGAAGAGAGCAACATAATGTCAACTTTTTTAACTAAAAAGAAAATAATAAAGATTACTTAGTATGCTAGTTAGATAAATTCTAGAGTCCCAAGAATTGTCCTGTTGGACTGTGGTACATTTTAGTCCATAACGAGATTCGACAATACCTGTAATGTGCGGGTTGTCAAATTTTGCCCTTATTATCGAGAGTGCAATGCAGTGACACCGGTAGTGTTCAACTATTTCCTCTTTTAAATTCAAATCTTCCAATGTTCTGTTAGTACAAACATCAAAAATTTAGGATTGTTTACGGAAATTATAACGAAATTGGAACTAGTTTGTTCATGTGTAAGCCATTGATCCTGGAAACAGAGGCACGTGGAGCATGAAGTCTCACATTTCCAACTGTCTTGCACCATGTTGGTCAAAGCGTTTTTAATCCTTTAAGGATAAAAATTTGTGCAAGTGCAAGAGTGTTACAAAAATTTAACTCGAGAATGGATGGAAAAAGATTCTTATATATTTAATAGAGATGAATAAAATCCAAGTCCATGGTTGAAAACCTATCTCGTGCAAAAACAAAATATGTGTATTTCAAATTGATTATCAAATCACAATGTTTATGTATTTTGAGATTTGCTTTATATGAGATAGTTTGTTGAAAGGAGCAGCTAGGATTAAAGTCTCGAGTAACTTAGGAATTGTTACTCTGTTACTGTTGTGTGCTGAGCACATCTTTTCCAGTTTAGAACAACCCAAACATTTGCCGTAGTGTTGGTAGCATCGCTCTTGTGGGGGTGTCACCTAGATCCGACAAAATTTGGACATGTGGGCTGCTTAAAAAATCTACCTTTAAAGCCGAGAGATTATCACAGTGACACAGATAGTGTTCAACAGTTTCCGTCTCTAATTCATTACGGACACTCCTATAAAGGGGAGTAATCTAGGAGCATGCTCACCAAAATTTCAATGGCCGGTGAAGCCAGCCAACAGAATTCAGAGTTTCATATGCGGCTGCTCTATAATGTAATTGAATCTGCTTTAGTTATTTAGAAGTCATAACTTCCTGGAATTTGAAAATGAAGTCTTACATTTCAATCATCTTATACCAATATGGTAAAAATTTGGAAAATCCTGGATTTGTAGTATGACATTGGTACACTAACAAATGTGTTCGTTTCATCGTTATTGAGGAGTGATCCACATTTTGGCAGTACATTTACAGCTATGTTAGCCGAGAAGATGAGAGAATCCTAACTCAGACAAGCTCTAGGTAAGAATATCTTGTCATTTATGCAATTTTACTACTTATTATTTGCGTCAAATGTCATTGCCGCTGGTACTTTTGATTTTTTAGGATTTAGCGAACTACATAGTACACCGATTAATTTTATTTTTGTTTTAAAATTTATTTATACATGAATCGATTTTGCCCATTTTCAATACCAAACCTCTATCAGAAGATAAATGTTGTGCTTGTCATCGGCGACTCAATTCAAGCTTTATTATCAACAAATGTAAGTTCTAGTTCAATTCTCGTTCAGCTGTGGTTAGTTCTAGTTCAATTCAAGTTGAGTTTGATTTCAGGCCTGATTTAGTTAAAATTCGAGTCCAGTTTCCGAGACTACATTAAAATTACGTATAATATCAACATATTCCCCCCCCCCGGAATATAGAAACTCCAGGAACTATAATTGGGTTAGTTTACCATCAATTTATGGCAATTTTATGTAGTTTTGTGTTTTATCTAAAGGATATTTCTTAATTTTGAACATTATTTTTTTAAAATATTTTTAAAAATTTCAAAAAATTATTTAGTATATTTCATTAGTCATTGAAATTTGTTTTTCAAAAATTATACAAAAACTAAAATACATTGAAGATTTATATTCAATATATTTTATTGAACTAGGTTGACAACAGATTTTCGACATTTAGATAAATTGTCAAAAAAAAAAAAAAACGTT
>JACGTJ010003976.1:11612-22510 GCA_014858695.1 Chrysomya rufifacies | reverse complement strand
GGCAATATGTGTGCCTATTGTGCCACGCCATTTAAATTTAAATAACTCAAAAAAACTCAACTCAATTTTAACTTGAAATTCGAATGAAAATTTTAAAATTTCAAAGTATAAACTAATTGAAAAATTAAACTATTATTTAAAATTTTTTGCAATCAGAAAGAAAATATCCGCATAAATTCGTTTTATCCTTTACTTCCACAACATCATTGGCGTACCGGGTATAATTCTTAAAAATAATTAAAATGTTGAGCAAAATGTGTAAAATTTCCAATAAGATACTGAACTTATATTTATGTCTTCTTTCTTATGTTAATGAATTACAAATTTGTTTTGGGGTTCAAAGCAAATTTTAATCAATTTTCAAAATTTCAGAAAACTTTATTAATTTTTGGATGAGAATTTCCGTGACTTAACTCTTCTTCTGTATGTAATATTTATATAAATAAAAATATCAACATTGTTTTATTTTCACTTTATTCACCACATTCTAAAACGAATTCACTAACGGGTAGTTTTTTTTTCTTCTTTTATTTTAATAACAAACATCTTTTGTTGTTTATATTTTTTGATTTTTGTTTTGATATCATTGTACATTGTGTCCTATATTTTGCACATAGTACATATATTTTATCTAGCATTATATTCTTGTGTTTGTTTCCAGATGCTGTATATCCTTTAATACTCCTCTGTCTGTCATTATATTGTATTGTGTCTAGTGAGTGATGCTGCTAACGCGCAGACACTGTTTTACTAACTAGAATTTAGCACACGAATACTGAAAAACTTCTGTTTGAACACTAAATATACAAGCACCCAAATAACAGCCCTCTCACAGACTCATCCTTTTACATAATTTTATATTTAAGTACATACCTATTAGTATTGCTTTTCTGTTAGATCTAAAAGAGCAAAAAAAGGACTCTCGCTAAATTTTATAGACACAGAAAACTGCGAAACAGTATTATTGATGCTTTCAGTAAAACTTAAACGTTTAGTAAGAGAAAACTATTGCTGGAACAAAGATCTAATTTTTTTAATACATAATAATAGAAGAAGAAAAAAAAAAAAGATTTTGAAAATTCTTACTTGAAATAAGGGAGTAATTTGAAAAGTGTTTGTGTTAATTAAAATTTAAATAATATGCAGAATAATATGCCAGAACATATTAATGACAATAGTAATATTGTTAGATTGGAGTGTGATAGTAAGTTTATATATTTCTTAATAAAATATGATTATATTATAAGTTTTACAAGAGTGTGTATGTATGTATATTAATAAATTTATACATTCATCGATTGTATTCGAGTTTTTAATTGTTAATAACTGTTTACATCGGCTTTTGTTTTTATTTGTATGTATGGCATTGTGTTTTCTATAAATTTATATCCTTTTTGTTATTATTTCTTTAAATGTGTATGTGTGGATGAATGTTTGTGTTTTTTTTTTCTTAGATTTAGTCTGGGTCACTTATCTTATAATGGATGCTAAAAGTTTTATAGTTAGAACAATAGTATATAACACACATGTACATATATACTAAGAATGGATGTATGTATGTATATAAAAACTTTCATTACATACATTTGTATATATTTCTATAGTTAAGATTTTAAGTGTTTTACCTTACATAAAATGACGTATTTGTTTTGTTTGCTATATCAGCATCCTTGCTAGAGGTGAAATTTCACATGTGTACATGGTGAATTTGAGAGTAAATAGCACTTAAACTTTTAATACTAAAAATTCAACCGGTCTTGGGAGGGAATTACATGAAATGTTATACAATGGGTAGAAATTGTTTAAGCTTACCAAAAAAATGTGCTTTATTTTTCAATTAATGTTAAATCTGTATAATAAAATTGTCTCAAAATGCTTTTTTTTTGGAATTAATTGTGTAATTTTTAATCTAATAGGAATATCTTAACGAAATATCACAGTATCAGAACAGAAGTTTTTGCCTAGCAGAGTTTAAATCGCCAGCAACAGATTTATGATATAAATAAAGTCGGTCAGCCTCGACTATATAAAACCATACAACACATTTCTATAAATGATATGTGAAATATGGCACGAATTTCAGGGAAATATATCTAAATATAAAGTTTGTGCTCAAAATTTCATAATCGGAATCATGGACTAATTGTATAATAATTTAGAACATATGTAGTTTAAGGTCTATAGAAGAGTTATTTATGATTAATTTCGATAAATTATACAAATATTTATTCCGTATTTGGTTCTTGACGTAAAATATTAGAATATTATAGTTAGGTGAATGGAATGTGGGGTGAAACAATGGACCGATCATCATAATCTGTGCCAAATTATGATATTATAGCTTCAAATCTCCGACCAGTCACATATACAGACACATCGTTAAATCGATTAAAATACAATTTATAGTTCAACATTGAAATAGTTGAAGGTAAATTTTCTTTTTATAATTTTAAAGGAGCTCAAGTAGGAGGTCCTTTATACTAACGCTCTTTGTTAAATCACAACTCTAAAGCCCAAAACATAACACCCCTCTCCGAAAACTTTTCGCTCGTGCCACAAAATGCTAAGCACCATAGATTTTTGCTTCAAAGACAGTGGAACGGGGCAGAGAAAACAAATTTTGAAAAATACCGAAATTATGCAGTTTATTTAAATCCTTTATTTATACATTTTCTGAAAATCCATATTATTGTTGTCTTTTTAGATTTTTATCAAATAAGTGATGATGACTTAGATGATTGTGAAGATTTACCGGATGATTGTTTACTCGATAATACAGATGTAACACCCAACAATCCCAATTTATCCAGTGTACCAAACAACACCATCAACACTATAAATAATAATAATGGTCATCCTCGTGGACCCTATGAAAGAGCGTGGACAACAGAAGCTACAAGAGCTTTAATACACATAAGGGGTCCCATGGAAAGTCGCTTTTCTGAAGGAAGACAAAAACGTACAGCTCTATGGTTACATTGTACAAGACAATTGCAAAAAATGGGGTTTCGTTATAGTGCGGCGAAAGTACAAAAAAAGTGGCATAATATTTTAATAACTTATAATAAAAATCTATGTAAAAAATACTCTTGCGGTTATGTACATTGGGAATTTTTCGAAGAAATGTTTAAATACTTACAAGGTAAACGTGCCAATTTTGAAATGCCTGTCGTTAAAAAACAAATGCCACCATTACAAATGAAAACTCCCTCGACAACAGAAGGTTACAATATACATTATGTTAATATAAAAGAAGACGAAGAAGTTCTACCGCAACATATTGAATTGGATTCTAAATCCAATGATGATTTCGATGAAGAGGACAGTACCTCAATGTCTGAGATGAAAAAACCAAAAATGGAATTAAATGAAAGTGATCAATATGACTATCCCTTACAGATTGTCGAATCTAATCAATATGCTGAAGAGAATGATCGACATGATGATATGCCAAATGAATTTCCTAAACAATTTGGCAAAGAACAATATACAAGAATGGGTGAACCAAATGATGTTAATAATAGTTGGTGGCAAAATTATTTTGAACGTAAATTACAAGTGGAACGTGATAAGATGGAATTACAAAAGGAAATGCATAAAGAACTGATGCAATTTAATAAGATGTCTTTGTTGCAACAGGAAAAAATAGAACGTGTCAAAATTGAGGCAATCAATAGTTTGACAAGTACTTTACAGAAATTGGTAGAAGTTAAATATAATAAAAAATAATTAGGAACTAAGAAATTAAATGTTTTTTATTTCGTTTAGTTTATTTTATTGTTATTGTTTACAGG
This sequence comes from Chrysomya rufifacies, assembly GCA_014858695.1. Taxonomy (NCBI): domain Eukaryota; kingdom Metazoa; phylum Arthropoda; class Insecta; order Diptera; family Calliphoridae; genus Chrysomya; species Chrysomya rufifacies. Next base: position 18,716 of record JACGTJ010003976.1, on the reverse strand, counting down.
TTGGTGGGATATTTTCAATATTAAAATTTCTTGTTTAATCTGAAATAGTAAGCGTAATAAACCTCAAATTAGATACCAGAAATTAAAGTCGAACTGAACTAAACGAAAACTAAAACAGGACTGAATTAAAACTGAACTGGATCAGATCTAAAATTGAAATCGAACTGAACTAAAACTAAATGTGAACTGACTTAGAACTGAACTAGAATTGAATTAGAACTAAAATGTATGTGAACTAGAACTGGAGAAGTAATGGACCAAAACTGAACTAGAACTCATATCTTGTTGAAGATAAAGGAAATCTCTAGTTATTTAAATACCCTTCTTTGTTTTTAATTTCAACATTAAAAAAGATTTGGAACCAATATAGGAAAGTACCGGCTCATTTGCATGTCTTGTAAAAAAGTAGTAAGTAAACATCTATATAATTTAATTTTTATTTATTTCTTCAGTATATGAAATACATAATTTCTTTAAATACATTTCAAACTTTACAAATTCCAATCAATTTCCATTACCGTTGCAATATTTTCTTCTTGATCATTAATAAATTTATAACTTAATAACCATAAATCCGTTGAAAATATTAAACTTTCACCAGCCTTTAAATGGACATTAACAATTGGACAATTCGAACAAGGTTCCTTGGCGCTTAAACTCAAATCCATCGAACCCCATAATTGTTGTACAATAATAATACCTTGCACATATATTTCCTGTTGTTGTTTATGGCTATAATTATGAGACATTAAAATCCAACTGGAATAATATGGTTCCAAATGTACAGGATAGTAATAGGGACGTTTAATGAAATTTCTAGACGATTTAACAGCTTTAAATTGGCAATTGCGTAATTGTAAAAACCATTTGTCTGAAGAATGATGTAAATTCCAAGCTTTTCTTAAAGCTATATCAATATCGAAAAATTTTTTAAGCATGAGATTAGAGGCAACATCACAAGGTTGAGATTTTAGGAAATCAAACGATTTATTAAAAATTAAATGATAAAAATCAGTAGGCGTTATAGGGTTATGAGAATCGGTAATAATAACGGGATAAGATCTTTCCAAATAGGTGGATTCCAAAAATGTAAACGTAGTATTGGTAAGAGTTGGTATAAAATCTGAAAAAGTATATATTTTTTAAAAGATTTATATGGAACATATTTGTAAATATTTACCTATAGTTTCACATAATAAACAATTTTCCTTTTCAGTTTCATAGCGTTGCAATTTTGTTACAGTTTTTACATTTTCCTTAGCTTCTACGGGTTTATCAATCAAACATTTGGCGTTATATAATTCTGGCCAATTCCAATAGGGCAACAATTGTATTAATAAAATTCTGCCCACAGCACTTAAAAACCAATTTATGCTATCACATTTGGTACACAGGAAATAAATTATAGCCAGTATCAATGTAATTATACAAATTTTTTTCAATTTTTCTATAAGAAAATAATTTCTTAAAGGTTTACAAATATTTTGAATTTCGACGGCAGAAAATTGTTGTTTTTTTAGGGAATTGAAAAATATTTCAAAATCTTTTTCTATAGACGACATAATTCCGCCGCTACAAGAACTTAACGGTTTTATGGTATTTTAAAGAATGTTTCAAAATCTAAAGTTAAGGAACCCAAAAGGTTGACGATTAAAGAAATTTAAGGACATGCGCTTTAATTGTATGCATGTTTTGTTAGTAAATTTGATAAGAGTTTTTGTTGTACGTTAATCAAATTTTCTACTTGATTTAATAGAAATTTAAAATTAAACGAATATTTCATATCAAACACTGGTGACCCTTTTATTTATCTACAAAATAAAAGCAATAAACAAATTCAATTTAAAATGCCAAGTTAATATATTTAGATTTATTTAAAGAAATGATATTTAATATATTTATATAATAATTTCTATAATTTACTAAATACAATTACATATCCTCCTCGCTGGAGTCTTCCATATTGTATTTTGGTCTACAATTTTGCATATGATCACGCAATTCATTACACTCTTTAGTTTTCGTCCATACAGAAGCAGGACATTTCATGAATGTTTCCATAAATACACAAGCCATCATATGGCTAGCCACTGGTGGACAACGTAATGGTCTTAACATACGATCTTTAGTCGTTGTTGCTGGCGTTGTAGAAATTTTTCTATTTTTCATTTTTTCTTTCATTTTTTCATGGAATTTTTCACCCATCGCTGCACAGGTTTTAAAAGATTGTTCCAAAACCGGTATTAGATCGGGCGTATCGCTTAAGACCTTTTTAAGTTGTGTTGAAAGAGCGCCTGAGTTTAGTTTACCGTTTGCTAGAATACCGGTATCATTGAGAGCACAATTCATAAAGCACTGGAAGGAATAAAGGATTATTAGTTGGGCATATTTGAATGTCATATAATAAACAAGAAATCTGGAAATAACAAAAACTTCCTGTTTATAGGAAATTTTTAAAAATTTCCTGTTTATAATTTTTCAAAAATTTCCTGTTTATAGGAAATTTTTCAAAAATTTTCTGTTTAAAGTAATTTTTTTTGAAAATTTTTTGTTTATAGGATTTTTTTCAAAAATTTACCGTTTATAGAAAATTTTTTTGTTTATAGGAAATTTTTCAAAATTTTCCTGTTTTTCGGAATTTTTGTCAAAAATTTCCTGTTTATAGGAAATTTTATCAAAAATTTCCTGTTTATAGGAAATTTTGTGAAAAATTTCCTGTTTATAGGAAATTTCCTGTTTATAGGAAATTTTGTCAACAATTTCCTGTTTATAGGAAATTTTGTCAAAAATTTCCTGTTTATAGGAAATTTTGTCAAAAATTTCCTGTTTATAGGAAATTTTGTTAAAAATTTCCTATTTATAGGAAATTTTTCAAAAATTTCCTGTTTATAGGAAACTTTTCAAAAATTTCCTGTTTATAGGAAATTTTAGATTAATCCTTACCAAATGCATAAAAGGCCCACTTCTAATACTGTGATGATGATGATGATCACCGGAACGATGGCCAACAGGAGTAGGTGAGGCTTTATTAGCATTACCAATTGGTTTTTCATTGCCCATGGGAACAAAAGATGGTTTAGGTTCTATAAAGTATTCTTTACATGCTTCTTTATTTTCTTCCGTAATTAATTCTGGTATAGGACAACAAATAGCAGGATCCTAAAAAGTTATTATAGCCATTTTTTTAAATACAAATATAATTTAAAAACTTTATCCTTAAAAAAAAGAACACTTACAACTTTGGGTGGTAATTTTTTACAATCCACATCAGCAGCTAAGACCGTATGCTGGAAAATTATCTATTTTAATAAATCACTTAATTATTAAATATTATTCTTTATAGTTTACCCCAAAAACTGCTAAAATTGTAATAACCAAAAGTCCATAAGCCATTATTTTAATTTTATAAAATTCCACAAAGATATTAGTGTACTTTGGCTTTTATTAAACTAAACTAATATAATTTTGACAAAACTCTAACAAATTTATATAATAAACTCGTGAAAATTTTCAATATTTTTTACATAAAAATCAGAAAATTCTACGCATGGTTAAAATGATTTTGTTGTTAATTTTAAACATATGTTACTAAGTGTTTTTATTAAATATAAATTTATTTTATTTTTTGTTTTTTCATAAAACAATTATATAATTATAATAGCTTAACAAAAGAAGTGTTATTTAATTTAGTTTATTTTTGTTGTTGTTTTATGAAATAAATTAATCATCAAAGTAATTAGTTTAATCATATAATTTTCTAATATAGTTCAAAATATTATTTTTATATAAATAAATGACAAAAATTTAATTGTTATTGGTTGAGTAAATAAACTAATGATTCATTTTTATTAAATAATAAATGCGGAATTTTTCAATAATTCATTTTTATTTTTTTTTTTATAAATTTTGTAAATGAAAATAAAATTTGTTGAAAATCTATGTATGCTATTTATATAGTAATTTTATAAATTAATGATTTTGAACTCTATTTTTAAAATAAGATTTAAGTTGAGGATGTGATATTTGAATTTATTTATAAAACTTTATATATTATGACGGCTTAGGTTAAACATAGTTAACCTGGGCAAATTTAGTATTTTTATTAAGGTTCATTGACACTTGGACTAAATTAGAACTGAACTAGAACTTAACTAGAAGTGAAGTAGAACTAGAAATAAATTAGAGATGAACTATAGTTGAACTAGAAATAAAACATAAATGAACTAGAAACGACCTAGAAATGAACTAAAACTGAACTAAACTACTTAGAATGAAAATAGAACCCATAAAATAGGGCTTAATTATATTTTGTTACTACTTTAAGACTTCCCCTACACGAACATTTGTAGTGTATAGAACAAAATATATTTACCTATTTCAGAATTTAATTAAATTGTGAAATTTGTTTTCAAATTTTAAATTTCAATTTATCTAAAATTTTATTATATTTTCAAAATTTACCAACAATTTTAATTAAAAAAATTATAATACATTTTAATAATTTTCAAATAAAAATTATCTAAATTGTTGATATCTTAATAAAATTTTATTATAACGCCAATAATAATGTTTATAACAATTAAGATACAAAAATAAATTTTGAAAAATCATCTTCTTTATAAAATTAATGCGAAATATGTTTAGAGGGCACACATTTATTTATTTATTTATTTATTTATTTATTTTCTTTTTTAATGTCAGGAAAATAAATTCAAATTAAAATACATTTATTTAAGCAATCATGATGATATGTTAACGTTATTTGAGATTTAGAATATATTTTATAAGAATAATTAAAAGTAAAATTTATTTGTTAAAGATTTTGTTACAATTTAGCCTTTAGAAGTATTTAAAATATTATATTTGAGTATTGACGATTTATATAATAAATAAATTTTATTTATTTCTTAGAATTTATTACCTGTAATTTGATACTGTGAGCATTAGGGTGGAAGATTACTTTTCGAATTTGTAATCCATTATCAATAAAAATTTAACTCCTCAGGACGCAGCATCTTTTTACTTTTGTTTTGACCTAATTGTCATGAAGATTCTATTAACCACAGATATACGCAATTCTAAGCTATCACAGTTTTCGAGTGTTCATTTATCATTTACCAGAGATACAGAAACAGTATGTTAATATCTTCAGGAAATTTAGGCAGAAATTTAAGTGATCACAAATTTTATCTATTTTTTTTTTTTTTGTTCCATCTATACAATTAAACAATATATAAGATTGTTTCTCACAGGATAACTTCAAAATGGATATTTTTTTTAAATAAATAAAATATCATTATTTTCGTTAAAAATGTTTATATACAAATAAATGAGATCCCTAATGTACATATGTTTCTGAGCACATATGCATTGTATGTACGTATACTTAACAAGCTACTTAAAATGACACTTTCTTTGTTATATAAAATCTAAGTTTTGATATTTCAAAATATTTATTTCTATTTACTTTTGAGTTAACAATGAGCACAATATAATGATGCTGTAACTTGCTACTGTCAGAAAATTCTTATTATTTTGTAAGAAATAAATTATTATTTTCTTACAACGAACATGATTTGTAAAAATGTTCATAAAATTGTGATCTATGCTAAGTTGTTAAGGTGAATGTTTTTAACATAAACTACTTGGTTCAGGGAAAAATATAAGTTCATTTAGAACTTACAAAAAACTAAAACAGAACTAGAACCGAACTGGAACTGAACTAGAACTTAACTAGAACTGAACTAGAACTGAACTTGAACTGAACTAGAACTGAACTAGAGCTAAATTAGTTTTTTTAGAATTGAACAAGAAATTTATCATGTATTCAAAATATTCGTTGATAATTTCACTTTAATAATTAGAATTTACCACATATTTGAATACATCCACTTAGAGCCACCCGCTGTGAAAAAAATTAGAAAATAATTTGTTTTATAATGATTACGATTCTGTTTTGCTACACCCAATATTTCAGCAACTACTTCTTGTATATTTAATATTATAGTTAGTGTTCTATACAAAATGCTGATTTCTCGGCAATATTTTGTTAAACAACATGTTGATTATAATTTGAAAATTAGAATAACATATTAAGATTAAGTCTAGTGGAAAATTTTAATAGACAACTTAATAGGCTAGATATATTATAATCTAAATAAAAAGCGCCATTCCAATAAAATATAAATGAATATGATGTTTTCATTAATATAACCTCGACTATAGCAAAAATTTTTAAAATATAAATCCCTATTTAAATATTCCAATCACATGTTCATTTCGTATTCACCTCTAAATTTCTTTTTCACTTAATTAAAAGCAAAATCGTGTTTTTAAATCGTTTAAAGTTTTTTTCCCATTTTATAATTTATGCATTTTCCTTTCATTTAAAAGCGTCTGTGTTTCTTTTCTCACTTATTCTCTTTTTCACTTAAATTGCAAATGTTTATGAACGCTGCTACATTTCTCATCAATTATTTATTAAAAATTCTTGGTTTCCTATTAAAGCATTTATTTAAATTTGAAATTATAACCTTTAATGTGAAATGTGTTGAATATTTAAAAAAGGACTTTTAATAGCAAAACACCAAAATAAATAAAATGCAGGGAAAAAAACCGAAAATAAACAACAACTAAAGATGAAATAAACCACTAATTATTCTCTCTGTGTAAACACATTTGTATTGTTAACAAGACTGAATAAAAACAGAGAAGCAAGAAACACAAAACTTTACAAAATAAGTAACAAAGTTGTGAAGAAAAAAATAATTAGCAGCCCATCAAACAGTCAGTGGTTTATTGTAATTTGCTCGAAATATCATTATATGGACCATAAAGCATTAATAATCGATTTTTTGCGGGAAAAATATTTTCCTTCTCTAGTTAAAAAAAAAAAAAAAAAATAGGTCTAAAATAAATATTTTCTTCTTTTGAAATTTCGATTTGATTTGTAGTTATTTTTACCCACTGCGATATGCATGTTTAGAACCATTTTCCAATATTAGACTTTAATTTATGTTTTCCAAGGATCCTCATTTTCTAGTTCAGTTCTAGTTCAGTTCTAGCTAAGCTCTAGTTCAGTACTAGTTGAGTTCTAGTTGAGTT